>ML105864.1:12483-24481 GCA_003697995.1 Taxidea taxus jeffersonii | reverse complement strand
CTATGAGTAGAACTTCCATGGCAACAGATTTCCTCAGACTCAATCCTTCTCACAAAGTACAGAATGAGTTCAAGCAGAGGCAGGATGAACTTTATGTCGGAAAGGTAGAAAGAATGCCTGCAGTTCAGAGGAAGACTACAACTATGGATCACTAAGATCTATTTAGCTAAAATTCTACCTTTAAAAAAAGAAAAGCTCCTGGATACTTTTAATTGCTATTAGCCTTGGATATGGAGTATCTGGCACTTTCTAACCCATCCCTTTGTACTTTATCCCTCTGGTAGGTGCTGTCTGGAAAACAGGTCTCTGGTAGCTTTGATTTGATGCTTCAAGATGCGAATCGGTACAATAGTCCCTCCTTACCCATGGTTTCCTTTTCCATGCTTTGTTAGTGAACTGAAAGCAGATGATTCTTCTTGAGACATGTCATCAGATGGTCTACGTAGCCTAGCATTGTATCACAATGCCTATGTCCTTCACTTCATTTCATCACGTTGGCATTTTATCATCTTACATCATTACAATAAGGGTATTATAGTACAAGATATTTAGAGAGAGAGACCACATTCACATTTTTATTACAGTACTGTTATAACTACTCCATTTTATTATTGTCATTAATCTCTTACTGTGCCTAATTTATAAATTCAACTTTATCATAGGTATGTGTGTATAGGAAAAAAAAAAAACATTATACATAGGGTTCAGTACTGTCATGGTTTTAGGTATCCACTGGGGGTTCTGGAACATATCCCCTATAGACAAAGGGGAGTAACTGTATATGTGAATCAAGGTGCTTAAACCTTTTAATGCATTAATTATTTCACATAATATATTTCTACATTATAGACCAGAGAAAGGATCCTCTCCAAGTCATCTCTCCACCTTTTTGAAAATGTAACTGGAAAATTTCTAAGGCAAAACATCCATCCGTTCACGCTAGAGTTCCCACAACTAGGTCAAATAGCACTGGCATATGACACATGAGAGCCACACTTGGTGACCTTCCTTCCTTTTGGTCTTCAGATCTCACTTTGGGGCAGTGCATCTCACTTTTTATGGTAGACCTTCAGGGCACATGGGAAACTGTTTACTCTTTTTATTCCTTGAAGATAACACTCAGTCAAACCGAGGGCTATTGACAGCAACTGCCATTTAAAGAACTGTCACTCATTTTACACAAATTTCAAGTATTTGAAAAATTAGGTGAAGAAAGTTTTTAAACAAATAGGCATAACCAGACCATTCCTCCATAGCTGCATTCTTTCAGCATTTGTGGGTTTTTTTTTTATTATTGCTCTATTTATAGACATACCTGGAAATTAGGCATTTCATGATTATCCAGGATATGTCATGACTTACACACACTTTCATTAAATATAAATCATTCTGTATTTGCCTTTAGTTACAAAAATAGACAATTCCTGCTTTGCAGGTTTACTGTGAACATTAGCAAACCTACTAGTAAAAAGTCTGACAGAGTAATTAGTTTTATTTTCTAGGAATTCTCCTTCTTCACTACAAGCCCCTCTAGGAGGGTCTGTGGCCTACTCATCCCTAATGGATATGAATTTTCTTCACAACTCCTTGGTGGAAGTATATACCCTTATTTTATGTGTAAAATTCAAATTAAATATTGTTCCATATCCTAACTAGGCATCTTCCCTGCTCACTACTGCCCAGTACTATTTGATAATCCCTGATAACCCCAGGATGTTTAGACTGTACAGAAATATGAGACATGGTCCGTTTTCAGTTCTTTGAACTAGTTGTTGGGAAGCTTATTAACCAAATTGAAGTGGTCCTATTAAAGACAAGAACTCCTCTGTTCACAGCAACCCATTCTCTGTGCTTCATTGGGTTAAGGACCTTTAACCACATGTTTCTCAAGATTACCAGCTTTTCTATGCCGTGTCTTCCTGTGCTCTTTCTTTGATCCTTCCATCTTTGGAGACAGAGATTGAGCCACCTGTTGATTCCACAGCTTATCTCTTTATCTCCCTTAATCATAAGACCTTGGGCCCTTTCCTAAAGCACAGGATGGCCTTAAACCCAGAATGACCCCTTCTCACCTTCTTAAAGAGTGTGCGTGGGGGGGGTAATTTATAATGAAGCCATGGGGGGGCAACTATTTTTTCAGGTTATCCCATGTCCACTTTCTGTATCTCTAGTGCCTAACACAGTCCTAACGATAGACCCAGCATACACTGGGCACTCATGAATATTTAATAAGTATACAACAGAACTGCAGGCAACAGGTAAACTCTCTTGAGGCATGCCAACTCTAAGATCCTAGAACACAGCTAGCCCACTGTTTACCGAAGTTGCAGAATTGTCACTAAGCACACACATCATAAACCAACTCAGTTTCTTGGCTATGCCACAGACAGTCTGAAGCCTTACAGAGAAGGTCAACCAAACTTCTTCAAGCAAGGTGACAGGACACCAGCCACTTAGAGACTTCTGTTACTTCATCATCAACCCTGTAATATGCACATGTTAGGGAGCCAGACAAATGCTGACTGACACATCTGACATTCTATATCGTAAATGAGTAGAATAGTATAATAAAACTTCAGCTATTGAGAGCTGTTTTCCAAATAACTCCTTAAGTCTCCCAATACCACTAAAATTTTAACCATTTTGAATCAGTATCTCTCTAGAATACATTATGTATATCCCTGCTGTCTTGAGCAAATCATAGCAAACATAATTTAACCTTTCCAAGATAATTTAATGTAATCATTGCAAACATTCATTATGCCAGGCCATATAAACAGTGGTGCCTTCTGGGCACTTTGGAGTAAATTGTGCTTGTTGCATGGCAGGAAATACCCTGACTGCTGGATTTTCCCAAACCCACAAGATCTGTCTTTCATTACGTTCTAGTGTTTTTTGCTAAAGAGTTTTCTCACTCACTGCTTGATAATAGGATATAATGTTATACATAAACAATGGATCTTGGAACACTACATCAAAAATTAATGATGTATTGTATGGTGACTAAAATAACACAATAAAAAATTTAATTTTTTTTTAATTTTTCAAAAAATTTAAAAAATAAAAATAAGATATAATACTTTGTTGAATGATAGCTGTTATCTTTCCTTTGTAATTTTTTAAAAGATTTTATTTATTTGACAGAGAAAGAGCTCACAAGGAGGCAGAGAGGCAGGCAGAAAGAGAGGGGGAAGCAGGCTCCCTGCTGAGCAGAGAGCCCGATGTGGGGCTCAATCCCAGGACCTGAGTCCATGATCTGAGCTAAAAAGGCAGAGGCTTAACCCACTGAGCCACCCAGGCGCCTCTTTCCTTTATAATTTTTAATTTTGTTTTTGTTTCTAAGTTGTTAAAGCTTAGAAGATGGGAAGCCAAGATTCATTTTTTGATTTAGTAATACACAAAAACAAATAGTCTCTCGTTTTCACTGGGCTTATATTTTGTCATCTATTTTTTCTAAAAATTATGTCCATTTTGCATTCCTTTGGGATTATGGCTATCTTGAGGCTATGAGATTGCAGATAGCTGAATTACAAGTATTTACATGTATCTATATTTGTATTTTTTTAAAGATTGTATTTATTTATTTGAGAGAGAGACAGTGAGAGAGAGCATGAGAGGGGAGAAGATCAGAGGGAGAAGCAGACTCTCCTTGGAGCTGGGAGCCTGATGTGGGACTCGATCCCAGGACTCCAGGATCATGACCTGAGCTGAAGGCATTTGCTTAACCAACTGAGCCACCCAGGCGCCCCTATATTTGTATTTTTTAGGACAATGTCATAGCTTTGAATCATGTGTTTCTCACACCAGTCCTGTATCATTTCATATATTTTATAGATGAGAACTTGAGGTTTAAAAGGTTCACATCCCCATAGTCAATATAGGGGATTAAAATTTTATCCCTTGCCTCTTGATCCCAATGCCCAACACAGTTCCCAGCAAGCTACACTCTACAAATGTTCTGATTTATGAAAAGTGAATTGACCCCACAGGGTCTGATAATCTCACAAATGATGAAATGGCTATGGAATTTTTAGATTCACACTATTTCTTCTCATATTTTAAAATCAAATCTCAACTATTAATCTGGCTACACATGGGTACACATATTAAGTCTGGGAACTAGAAGAAATTAAGCAATGTCAAATGAGACCAAAAAATGAGCAAATATTAGATGGTTAAGTAGGTAGAGAGAGACATGAGTAAAAATGGAAGTATGTTTATAGTGATTACATTTCCTCCATCATTCAGCAAGTACTAAATAAAATTCCTAAGTAACTCATGTGAAATAAGAAACCTAAGGAAACTTTGTAGGATACTACACATTTTCATTGGTTTGGTTGACATTTAATGGATGGCACTGCTATTTTTATTTTTATTTTTACTACCCAGGATGTGCAATATATGCAAAATGACATTTTTATTCCAGCATTTTTTCCCTTTTCTATATTCTTGGAATACTTTCTTCCTTTTAAAAACCTTAATCAGCCTTCTGGGTTCAGCTGAACTTAAAACTTCCATAAAATAATTTCCATGATTTCCACAAAACTCTTTTCTCCCTTTTCTCTTCATTCCTCCAATACTTCCTGCCTTGATCTGTCATTAGCAGTTTTAGGTCTATGCATCTCTTGACCTAGTTTGATTGTAAATTTCTCAAAGACTGTATCTTATATTTCTAGTATAGTTTTTCCTACTTGAAGTTAGCAAAGCCAGCAAATGTCTAGTTATACAATAGGTGACCAAATAACAAATGAATAAATATAAGTCAATAAAATGTAACACTGAAATTAGCCAAGTTCAATATATTTGTACACTTTATAGAAAAGATGGGGATGTCAAATTGCCTTTGTGCTAACTATTCTTCATTTATTCCTTTCCACATACCCATATCTATTTTCCACTTCTCTACTATGTGCCTTCTGAAGAAGACCCCCGTGGATTACTGTGGTAGACAAAATAATGTCCACCACCCCCCTACCACAAGATGTCCATGACCTCAGTCCTCAGAACCTGTGAATATATTACTTTATGGGAAAAGGGACTAAGGTTAAATATATTGAGATGAGGAGATTATTCTGGTAGGCCTAATGTAATCACACACAATCTTGAGGGAACCTCTCCCAGCTGTGGTCAGAGAAAGAAATGCAGTAACAGATGCAGGGTCAAAGAGATATGACATAAGGACACAACCCTGTTGAGTCACTAGTTTTGAAGACATAGGAAATGCCATGCACCAAGGAATGCTGATGGTGTCTAGAAGACATAAACAGCAGGGAAGCTGATTCTTTCCTGGAGCCTTCAGACAGGTATGCAGGCCAGGGACACCTTGATTTTAGCCCAGTGAAAATCATGTTGAATCTGTGACCTACAAAACTATAGGACATTTAACTTATATGGTTTAAGCCAAGAAGTGTATGGTGATTTGTTACAGCAGCAACAATGGGAAAGGAAAATAACTATGCAAGTTTCTAGCTAGATCTCTGTTGGATTCAGTCAGTGGGAGGCACATGTAGTTCTCTAATTCTACAACAAGAAGCAGAGAATGGATTTCTTCCTTCTCTCTCCCTATTTCAGCCCTATACCATCGACCCTACCTATGTCCCTTTTGACTCTAGCTACCACTGGCTGGATCTTCTTCAATGCATCCAGCTCCTACTGGGCTCTAGAAATACTATTTTCATGCTTCATCCCTTCATCTTTGAAGATAGTAATGGTTTCCCACTGTTTGCTAGTTTCTGGAGGTGTCTGTATCCCATGTTTATTTACTTAATTCTGCCCACACCTCTGTTAGTGGTCACCCATTACACAATTTTTATTTGAACACTCCAGAGTGAATCTGTTCCCTACTAGGGGCAGCCTTGTTTCCCTAAAGCATTGTGAAAGGTTGCTAAAAGGTCTTGTGGACTTGAGAGAGGAATACATATTAGAGTGACAAGGGTAAGGGTCAGGAGAAACCATCTGACCCCTGAAAAAACTTAAATTTCTTGGCTTGTCCATTCCCATGAGGAAGGCTCATGATTTTTTTGCCTTATTTTGTGATGTCCTCCTGGGCTCATAATCCCAACTCTCACCCCTCCATTATAGCCATATATACACAAATATTTTTTCTTGATGGGTATTTGCTCTCTTTGTTTGCAATTTCTTGTGCTTAAAATCCTCTTTCACCTTTTGGTATTTAATGTTCAGAACACAAACACATCTCTGAAAAGAAGAAGATCAAATTTTCAGAATAAGCATCACAAAGTCACCAATTTGTCTGTGCCCAACTACATTTTATATCCAGCATGGGCAAAACTGGCACATTCATGAGATAAAGACTGGGAGTATAAAATGGAAATACAACAGTAGAGCACCTCCCTTATCAGTTCAGATATTCAGGTGTTCTACATCATTCTGAGCTGTGGCCAGAAGCTGACATTCCCAAACAACCATATTCTGACCCCGCCCAAATGTCCTGGCCTTACTTCTCACGTAAAACTGCTTCCCTGTGTTCATATACCATAAAACACAAGAATGGGTGGTCCTGGAGAACATCTTCCTTTATTCTACCTTCATTCCATAAAGAAGGAAAGGAAAGCCCTAAGAGTTCGGATCATGGAGCTTCCTGGAAGTTTGAGACATGGCTCCATCACTTAACCGTGCAAACTTGGGCAAGTTACTTGTCTGTGCTTAAGTTTTCATATCTGTATAATGAGGGTAATAGTGTCTACCACAGTGTTGTTATGAGGCTTAAATGAGACAGTGTCTATAAAGGGCTTTACAATGTAGGCCTACAAATGGGTTAAGACTATTAAAAGGAAAATTAAGTCATATATTTTCATGCACAATTATTAATCTTTAACAACTCTGCAGAAAAGACATTTTCTTTGCAGATAATAAAACTGAGGATCACTGGGGTGCCTGGGTGGCTCAGTGGGTTAAAGCCTTTGCCTTCGGCTCGGATCATGATCTCAGGGTCCTGGGATGAGCCCCACATCAGGTTCTCTGCTCAGCGGGGAGCCTGCTTCCCCTCTTCTCTCTGCCTGCCTCTCTGCCTACTTGTGATCTGCCTGTCAAATAAATGAATAAATAAAATCTTAAAAAAAAAAAAAACTGAGGCTCACAATGTTTAAGTAACATGGCTAAAGTCACAAAGTTCCTGTCAGTAGAAAAGATTCAAACCCAGATCTCCCTGAGCCTAAAACCCATGTTTCTCACTCACACTCTCCCATGACATCTTTATTCTAACCAGTGAGTTTGTCAGCTCCTCCCATAGCCCACCAGTCAATATCCTGAGGTTCATTTTCCTGATATTACTGGTGGCTCATCTCTCCCCTCTATTTCAAATACACCATTTAAACTAGCACAGCCACACATTCTCTAACGCTTCTTTTGCCTTATTTTTCTTCATGACACTTATCACTATCTGACATCATGTTATATATTCATTTGCTTATTTTCCATCTTCCTCATTGAGTCCTTCCTCAAGTAAGGACTTGGGTCAGTTTTATCTATTTCTGTATCCATGTATACATAGAATGTATACATTCTAGAATTCTAGAAAATGCATTCTAGAACATGATAGGTGTTCAAAATATTTTTTATTAAATATGAATGAATAAATGAGTGAATGAATGAAATCCTGTCTCTCAACAAATACTATAATATATAATAAGTACACCCAAGAAGAACATTCCACATAGTTAATGATTTCCTTTCTAGGCTCACAGTCACAATAATTTACATCCACATCTCAGAGATATCTCCGTTGCTGGTCTCTGCTTTTTAAAGTCATTGTCCCAAGTACCTGATTGGCTGGCTCAGTTGGTTAAGCATCTTCCTTCAGCTCAGGTCATGATCTTGGGGCCCTGGGATCAAGCCCCAAGTTGGGCTCCCTGCTCAATGGAAGCCTGTTTCTCTCTCTCCCTCTGCCACCCACCCCCCTGCTTATGATCTCTTTCTTTCTCTGTCAAATAAATGAATAAAATCTTTAAAAATAAAAAAAATAAAGTCATCATCCATATCAAGCCATTGTACATGGACCAGTGAAAACACCTTCTGCCATTTTAATTATGCTCCATTACTACTTAAAAACTTCCTGTGTTTGACATTTGTTAAGATGCCTCAACTCTAACCTGCTAACCATGGCACTTCTGGCTCTTTACCAGTTCCCCATTTTGTTTTAAAACTAACTCATTTCCTGCTATGTTTCAAATTCTAATTATTATTTCCTGTTTTATTTTGAACATAACTATACTGACTTGAATTTGCCTAATGAAAACTTCCATTTCTTCCCATCACATAACTGTTCAAGTTCAAATCAATTCTTTCTAAAGAGTTGGGTCTCCATAAGATCATTACACCATTTGTTTATTTCTGTGTGGTACTATAAAAGAGAAAATTAAATTGTTCCTGTTCTACCTTCCAGGTTTTTAAAATTTTAACACAAACAGTGCTGGTATAAGAACACATGCAAATAAACAGTTTATGAGTTGAGGCCATGAGAACTGAGGGGATCTTTTTTAAGATTTCAATTTAATTCAATTCAAGATTGAATTCAAGATTCAATTCAAGATTTCAATTCAAGTATAGTTGATGTACAGTGCTTCAGGTATAAAATATAATGATTCAATAATTCTGTGTATTACTCAGTCCTCAGCAAAATAAATATGTTCTTCTGTTGGTGGAAATGCAAGCAGTCCAGCCACTCCTGAAGATGGTATGGAGGATCCTCAAAAAATTAAAAATAGAGCTACTGTATGACCCAGCAATTACACTTTTAGTTATTTATCCAAAGGATACAAACATAATGATTCATAGGGGCACCTGCACCCCACTGTTTATAGCAACAATGTCCACAATAGCCAAACTATGGAAAGATCCCAGATGTCCACTGACAAATGAAAGGACAAAGAAGATGTGGTGTGTGTGTGTGTGTGTGTGTGTGTGTGTGTGTGTGTGTAATGGAATATTACTCAGGCATCAAAAAATGAAATCTTGTCATTTGCAATGATGGGGGTGGAACTAAAGGGTATTATTATGCTAAGTGAAATAAGTCAATCAGAGAAAGACAAGTAACATATGATTTCACTCATGTGGAATTTAAGAAAAAAGCATGAATATATGGGAAGGGAAGAAAAAATAAGATGAAAACACAGAGGGAGACTGTTAAATACAGGAAACAAACTGAAGCTTGCTGGAGTGGAAGGGGCTGGGGGAAGGTGAAATTGGGTGATGGGCATTAAGGAGGGCACTTGATGGAATGAGCACTGGGTGTTACATGTAACTGATGAATCACTAAATCTACCTCTGAAACTAATAATACACTATACATGAATTAAATTGAATTTAAATAAAACAATAAATAAGTAGTAAAATAAATGTATTCTTAATCATTTTCACCCATTTCACCCATTGCCCCACACACCTCTCCTCTGGTAACCATCAATTTGTTCTCCATAATTAAGAGTCTGTTTTTTAGTTTGTCTTTTTTTTTTTTCTTAACTTTGTTCCTTTGTTTCTTAAATTCCACATAAGTGAAATGATATGTCATTTGCCTTTCTCTTAGCATTATAGTCTCTAGATCTAGCCACATCATTGCAAATATTAAGATTTCATTCTTTTTTGTGGCTGAATAATATTCCATTGTGTGTGTGTATGTGTGTACATCTTTTTTATCTATTCATCTATCAATGGACACCTGGACTCCTTCCATAATTTGGCTGTTGTAAAAAATGCTGCAGTAAACATAGGGGTGCACGTATCTCTTTGAATTACTGTTTTGATATTCTTTGGGTAAATACCCAATAGTGCAATTACTGGATCATACCACAGTTTTATTAATTTTTTGAGGAAATTCCATACAGTTTTCCAACAGCTTATTCTTGTTTTTGTTTCCCTTGATTCAGAAGACTCAGCTGGAAAAATGTTGCTATGGCCAATATCAGAGAAATTACTGCCTATGTTCTCTTCTAGGATTTTTTTGTCTCACATTTAGGTGCTTAATCCATTTTGAGTTTATTTTTGTGTATGGTACAAGTAAGTGGTCCAGTTTTATTCTTTTGTATGTAGCTGTCCAGTTTTCCCAATACCTTTTGTTGAAGAGACTGTCTTTTTCTCACTGCATATTCTTGCCTCCTTTGTCAAAGATTAATTGACCATATCCTCATGGTTTTTCTGGGCTTTCTACTGTGTTCCAATCTATTTTTGTGCCAGTACCATACTCTTTTGACCACTGCAGCTTTGTAGTGTAATTCGAAATCTGGAATTGTGATACCTCCAGCTTTGTTCTTCTTTTCAAGGTTGCTTTTGCTATTCAGGTTGTTCTGTGGTTCCACACAAATTTTAGGAATGTTTGTTCTAGTTCTGTGAACAATGCTGTTGGTATTTTGAAAGGGATTACATTAAATCTGTAGATCACCTGAGTAGTATGGACATTTTAATAATATTTGTTCTTCCAATCCATGAGCATGGAATAGCTTTCCATTTGTTTGTGTTTTCTTCAATTTCTTTCTTCAATGTTTTATAGTTTCCAGAGTACAAGTCCTTCAGAGAGGTAAAGGGATTTTGAAAGTAGTCAGACCAATCTGGCCATAGGTATACATTAATGAGATGTCCTAGTCCGGATTTTACTGTTTGCTATGTCTTCTACTTTGAGCCCTCTTCCACTTTTTGTATGAAAATTGCATTTCTCCTCAAATCCCTCTTGTTATTGCAGCATTACTTGCAATAGTCAAGATATGGAAGCAACCCAAGTATCCATTGATAAATGAAGGGATAAAGATGTGGCATATATATATATATATATATACATATATATATATGTATATATATATATATATGAACTTATTTTATGGCATATATATATATAAACTTATTTTATGGATATATATGTATACATATATCCATAAAAAATGATGAGATTTGCCATTGGATACCTGGACAAACCCAGATGGTATTATGCTAAATGAAATAAGTCAGACAGAGAAAGATAAATACCACATGACTTCACTTGTATGCAGAATCTAAAAAAGCAAAACAAACAAACAATAAAAAGCAGAAACAGACACATAAATACAGAGGACAAACTGATGGTTACCAGAGAGGGGAGGGTAGAGGGATGGGGAAAATGGACTAAGAGGAGTGGAAGACACCTGCTACCAGTTATAGGATGAGTAAATCATGAGGATACAATATACGGCACAAAGAATATAGTCAATGGTATTGTAATAGTATTTTATAGGGGCAGATAGTAGCTATACTTGAGGTAAGCACAACATAATGTGCAAAACTGTCCAACTACTATGTTGTACACCTGAAGTTAATGTAACAGTGTATGTCAAGTACACGCCAATAAAAATATTATAATAAAAAAAATAAAATAGCAGTTCTCCCCAGATGGCGTCCTAAATCCCAAACTCCACTCAGGCTTAGGGATTCCCATTTCTCTGGTCTGGTTACGGTCAACAGGTTTAGTTATAGACCACAGCTGTAAACAGAAGTTTAACTTCAGTTTGCTAAAAAATATTTATGTAGTAGATGAGCACATATACAACGCATTAAATATTTGCTGAGATAATGCACTAAAACATAATAGACTTTTATTAATAATGGTTACTTCTAGTGAAGATTTTCCAAATTTTCTATAATGATCAAGGATTGCTTTTATAATAAGAAACAATATTATTTTAACACATATATTGGGGTACCTGGGTGGCTCAGTCAGCCAAGGGTCTGCCTTCAGCTTAGGTCATGATCCTAGGGTCCTGGGATCCAGAGCCCTGTGCTGGGCTCCCTGCTCAGTGGGGATTCTGCTTCTTCCTCTCTCTCTGCTCTTCCTCCACCCCACTCTCCACCCCTGCTCATACTCTGTGCTCGCTCTCTCTCTCAAATAAATAAATAAAATCTTTTTTTTAAAAGTATTTCCAAGCCAGCATGTAGCTGACCATAAGAATACCAATGATTTTTCTCTGAAATTTTTTTTCTCCTTCAGACCCCTGAGAAAATTACCATTAGTTTGTAA
>RCUC01146764.1:0-36158 GCA_003697995.1 Taxidea taxus jeffersonii | reverse complement strand
TCAGCTGTGAGGGAGGCAGGATGAGGGATTTAATAGGTTGACCTGTCCAAGGTCATCCAGCTAATAACCTATGGAACCGGGGTTCAAACCTAGATATTTTCATTCCATTCCATTGCTGTTGAAGCTAAAGGGCTCCTTTGGTATATAGTAGGCACTCAATGAAACTTGGAGAAATTGGATTGAACTGGACTCATTTGGACGGTCTTGCTTTCACAGCCATCGATATAGAAAGGCATTCACTAAAAGGCAGGACAGTTCTTCATATGAGGAAGTGAAGTGACAAAGACCTGGCATGGGATTTTAGAAAAGATCGCCCACCCTTCCTCTGATCTGACAGAAAACAGACAAATCTTTGGGTTGTTTCACATGCTAGCGTATTTGGGATGATTTTGTAGCCTTAATTACCTTTTACAATTGAACATCAGGTGAACATTTTATGATTTTTTTTTTTTAACTTTCAGACCATGACATTGGGTGACATCGTCTTCAAGAGAGTCAGCAAGAGAATTTAAACAAGTCTGCACTTCCTAGTCTTTTACTGTGTAAAATTAATGTAATAAAGCAAACTTTGTTTTAAAAAAACATCTTTTCTTCTCTATGGCTTGTCAATGATGGTGCTATTGGTATCAATGGGCCCTGATCACCTATATGTATATTATTTTATTTTATTTTTTATTATTTATTTGACAGAGAGATAGAGAGCACAAGTAGGCAGAGCAGCAGGCAGAGGGAGAGAGAGAAGCAGGCTCCCTGGGAGAGAGAGAAGCAGGCTCCCCAGTGAGCAGGGAGCCTG
This sequence comes from Taxidea taxus jeffersonii, assembly GCA_003697995.1. NCBI lineage: Eukaryota > Metazoa > Chordata > Mammalia > Carnivora > Mustelidae > Taxidea > Taxidea taxus. Next base: position 35,365 of record RCUC01146764.1, on the reverse strand, counting down.
ATGCGGGGCTCTATCCAAGGACCATGGGATCATGACCTGAGCCAAAGGCAGACACTTAACCATCTAAGCCACCCAGGTGCCCCCCTGATCACCTACATTTTTATAAATCTTGATGATCTTTATGTTCTATCCTGCTGGGTCAGGTCCGAAGGGTGATCCTCACCCTGAAAGCAGACCCCAGGCTGTCCACTCAGGTGATCCTACAAGAAACATGAGATGTGGCTGGATCTGTGAAGCCGCCCTGGAATGACCTTTCCCAGTCAGCCGTACAGGCAAGGAGCTGGATGCCCCCCTCTCTCTCATCTACCAATCTCCATGAACAACCATCTTCCATAAAAACAACACTGATCAGAATGCTTCCTACAATATTGCCTAGCACACAACAAACTCCTAAACCTTCAGGTCTCTCTAATAGGGGTTGGGACACTTCTGCTGTAAAAAACCAGAGAGTAAATATTTTCAGTGTTGTGGGCCATCCAGTCTCTGTCTCAACTCCCCAGTTCTGCTCTTAGAGCACGAAGCAGCCACAGGCAATACACCAACGGGCATGGCTGTGTTCCAACAAAACTTTATTTATGGACACTGACATTTGAATTTCATGTCATTTTCATATGTCATAAAATAGTTTCTTCCTTTGTTTTTCTTTTTCAACCATTTAAACACTGGATACCATTCTTAGCTCACACACCTTGTAGAAACAGGTGGCAGCCAGATCTGACCCACGCACTATAGGTTGCTGACCCTTGCTTCGTTATAGCCTGTCCCGCCCTATCTAACCACAACCCTTTCCTGTAATATGCATTCCAATCACTCTAAACAACTTCTCATTCCCCCAGCAATTTAACTGCCACCTCCTTCAAGAAGGCTTCCTAAATTGTACCGCTGAAAGTGCTCTTTCCCTCCTCTGGCATTTATCAGCACCGGTCTATTGGATGAAATTCTTCCTGCCTTGCACTATCCCTGTATCTGCCATAAGTTTTCACTCCTTCTCCTGTGTGGAGCAGGGTCTTGGGAAAAAAGGGGGACCATAATTTGGGGAACTAAGGCACCCTTAAGGAAAGAATTTCAGAGCTTCAGTATGAACTCAGAGATAGAAGATACAGGGGGAAAAAATCCTATAGCACACTACAACATACCATTCACAAAAATAAATTCCAGATGAACTAAAGAGCTAAGAGAATAAATGGGAAATATTAAAAATAGATACTGTAGATAAACAAGTATGTATCAATGTATAGACCTTCTTAAAGAAGGTGCAAAAGCCATGAAGGAAAAGATTGATTCATATTACTATCTCAAAAATGTAAAATTTTGCATGAAAAGAGACACTATAAACATAGTTTCCAAAAAAGCAAAAAAGTGGAAGAAAATATTTGCGACTTACATAACAGAGGTTAATAGAATATTAAAACCAGTAAGAAGCCCAGCAAGTTAGTGGGAACGTGGGGTGATAATAATGGGTAATTTACCGTGTGAAGTAGGCTGAGTCTCAAAGTAATCAGGGAGGAGGGAGGTAAGATGAGATATCGTTTTACAAATCAAACTAGTAAAAAGTGAAAGGGTTGATAACAGGGAGTGTTTGTAAGGAATGACTCTCCCATCAGTGATACAGATGAAAATTGTTATAGCCTGTGTGGTGTGCCATTTAACAATACCCACTAATATTTCCAATGTGAATTCTCTAACACCTAGCAATACCATTGTTGTATGTCTCCCTAGAGAAATGTTTAAACACATACCAAAAAAAAAAAAAAAGCATATAAAGGATACAATAGCCAAAAACTGGAAAAAAATGCTTAGGAGTAAGAAAAGGTTAGATAAACCATGGTATAGTCATACTTGGAAATAACACGTGGTAGAGTAAATAAACGAGGTAGGTCTCTAAGTGCTGTCATAGAACTCTCTCAGACAAAGCTTTTTTTTTTTTTTTTAAAGCAAGTTTCTGAACAGTATCACCTGTACAATATCATGTAAATTTTTTAAAAATATGAAATAAAATTATCTATTTACATAGATAGACATGCATGGATATGACCACAAATTGTTGGAACGCCAGATAATAGCCATCGCCTTTGGTGTGGGAAGTCAAGAGAACTTTTCGCATTATTTATATTGAATTTTCTGCAAGGAACTAATTATGTGGAACTATTTTTTTAAATGAGCTGTGACTTTTTTTAGAAGGTGATGATTTAGGGGTGCCTGGTTGGCTCAGTTGGTTGAGCGTCGTCGGACTCCTGTTTTTGGCTCAGGTTGTGATCTCAGGGTCCTGAGATTAAGACCCCCCACACTCAGCCCCTGCCTTGGGCTCCATGTCCGGCGCAGTAAGATTCTCTTTCTCCCTTTAGTCCTCCCCACCCACCACTCCCGCACTTGCATGCTCTCTCCCTCTCTCTCTCTTAAAAAAAAAAAAAAAAGAAAGAAAGTGGACTGGAAGACAAGGTTCTAGTTAACTAATCCCTGATTTTGGACCATAGTTTTCTCATCTGTAAACTGGGCAACACAATATCTCTCCTGTGGCTTGGGTAAAGAGCAGATGAAATGATGCACGTGGGGGCGCCTGGGTGACTCAGTCAGTTAAGTGTCTGCCTTCAGCTCAGGTCATGATCCAGGGTCCTGGGATTGAGCCCTGGATCAGCCTCCCTGCTCATCAGGGGATCCGCTTCTCCCTCTCCCTCCGCCTGCCACTTTTCTGCTTGGGTGTGCACTTGCGGGCTCTGTCAAATAAATAAAATCTTTTTAAAAAAATGATGCGTAAAAAAAAAAAAAATGATGCGTGTGCCATCCCAACAAGGCATGTCATTACTGTCCCTTGGATTCCTGAGAGAGCTGCAGTTGGCTCTGACCTCCAAACCATTAGCAGCCACTGTGTTACGCCCACAGAAGCATCTGTGAGCGGATGAAAAGGCATGGAGAGGAGAGAGGTTTCCAAGGACCACGCAGCTGAGGAGCTACACAGGCAGAGGAATGTAGTAGAAACAAGGTCTCTTCAACCAGGCCTCTTGGGATCTGACAACATTCCCAAAGCTTCCTCCTAACTCAGATCTTCTCCTGGGAACAAGTCTTGCTTTTGGAGGGGATTATTTGTGTGTTTATGGCCAAAAAAGAAATTTAATTTTATGCTGCATTTGGATTTTATATAGGTGCCCAGAGAATTTGGGGCTTGAAGTCAATGTTAAATAAATTGAATAAACAGCTGTTGATGGTATCAGCTATTTTTGCCTTGACCCCCTCCCCTCCTGACCCTGCCCCCATCTCTCCACCTGTCCTATGGGCATCCCAACAACAGAGCACACTCTGTACCCACAAGTGCTGATTAATTTGTAAGGAGCCAGTCTGGGCATCTACATTCATGCAAATGTAGACTTTTCCAATTAAAAAACTGATTCCCATTAGAGTAAAGAGAGTGATTTTGGGGGGTGGGGTGTCTAACTTAATCTCTATTCAATCTTCAGAGTACTTTTTCTATATATACTAGAGGCACATTGGCCATCCCATGATTTTCTAGGATTTCATGGAGTCAATATGGTGTAGACATGGAGAAATCAAATTAAATGTATCTTCTCCACACAACCTGGCCTCATTCAGTCAAATCAGGACTGGGCAGTGCTAAGCTCTGACAATGATCCCCTGGAGACTTGCTGTCCTGGGAGGTGGAGATCAACCCATAATCCATCATGGCGACAGTATGATCCCTGCTGTGATCCTGTTGGGTACAAGCTCCAGACATTTCAGCTGACTCTCAAAGCATTTAAGGATGTTTGTCTGGCCGAGAGGCATGGTATAAATGGAGACTTGGCAAAAGATGAGGCAGAGAAAGGACACAGAGTCTCTTTTGTGAATATTCTTTCACTCTGGTAAGCAGTCTGGACTCCATCCTGGAGACAGTGGGCAATCACTGAAGAGATTTTAGCTTCAAAAATAACATAATAGTAAATGCATTGTAGAGAATTATTCTGGTCATGGGGTCAAGGACCAATGAGAAGGGTCAAGGCTGAACACAGAGGTACTATTAAGAGACTGTGGCAATGGCCCAGATGAGAGATGTGGACGGTTGAACCAAGGCACTGCCTGTGAGGTAAGAAGTGCATTGGAAAGATATTTGTCAGGGATGTATCAGCAGGAAATAAGGCTCACTCAAAAGGGTTCTCCTGATGAGAATTTAACGGAGGCACTACTTACACAGGTGTGGTTTGAGTAAAGGGAGCCCACAAGGTAGGTGAGGCACCCAGGGACCAGCAGCCGCTGAAAGACATTACCAGCCACAGGGACAACGTGGGGAACTGCATTACTTGAATTCACTGAGCACTGGAGCCGCTAGAGAGCTACCCAGCAGGAGCTGAACCCTAGATAAGCAGAGAGGGGGCAGGAAAGGGGGGTCGCTGTGGGGAGTAACATGCCACCTCTCCATCCTTCTGCCTTCCCTTCTTCTACTGGGTCCTCCCATGGGCGGAACAAGAAAGCAGAGATCAGCCTTCTGGGCACAGAGCAGGGCAGAGAGAGGTGGAGATGAGATGTAAGATAAACGGAGACAGACGAGCACAGTGGGAACTCCTTCAGTCCCAAGCGGAAAAAACATACTTACTTAGACTAAAATTAAAGACAGGTGGGGTGAGGAGGGGGTTCGTTTGACTCAGAAGTGGAAAGAACAGGTGGGTCCAAAGTCTTACAACAATGTTACCAATAGTTCTCTCTTCTTACCCCATCCTTTTTCTCCCTGGATGCTAGCTGTGTTCTCCCAGGACTTTCCAAACAGCAGTGAGTACCACTAGCAGTGCCTCCAGAGTCACACACTGGGAGCTGTGTTCCCAGAGAAGAGCAGGGACTCTTCCTCCTGCAATTCAGAAGGGCCCTGGCAAGAGTCCAATTGCCTAGCTTGGGTCACATCCAGTTGGTATGCGGGAATCAGCTAGAACCAGCTCCCAACTCAATATACAGCTCGGTAGCTTTGATGTTGGCCATGGTGAGGGTATGTATGTAGTCCATAAAAATCAGCACGTGTCACGAATCTGGGCTCTTCTCAATACTGTTATTAAATATTTACCAGCACACCCATTACTGGTCGGGAAACGCTGCCCCACCATAGGTCCAGGCTGGGTCCTCGGCCAGCCTGTCCTGAGCAGCCTCTTGTGACCCTCTTGGTGCAGAGCAGAGGCTCTAGAGAGTGAGTTGGTACTATTTTCAGAATTTGAGAGATGCTGGGCTGAAGAGACTGGCTCAGAAGACCATTATAGGGGGTGAAGGAGAGGAAGGCTCCTAATGGCTCAATGGGTTGGGCCTCTGCCTTCAGCAGAGTCATGATCTCAGGGTCCTGGGACTGAGCCCCGCATTGGGCTCTCTGCTCAGCAGGGAGTCTGCTTCCCCCCGCCCCCGTCTGCCTCTCTGCCTACTTGTGATCTCTCTCTCTCTCTCTGTGTCAAATAAATAAAAAATCTAAAGAAAAAATAATAGACCAGATCTTGGGGAACTAGGTGGATGCTGGTGTAGGTCTAGAGGGAAATGATGAGTTCAGCTATGGGCAGTATGAAGGGCCTGAACACCTACTATTGTGAGCAAGACAAAATTTCCCGTAAGAAACACACCCTGACAAGCTAGATGGTGCATAAGGACAAAGAACCAGCCTATGAGGCTAAATGTGAATGCCGCTGAAGGACACAAACCACACATCTGGAACGCTATCTGCTGCTTCAAGTTACAGGTCCCTACACTGCCCCCGGCTCTTTGCCATACCCAGGAAGGTACCTGGTCTCTAACAGGATTCCACACACACCACACCTGCCTGGGACAGGCGGGCAGAGGAAGGTGGTGAGGCAGGGCTGTGGTTCGCTTAGTGAGCACCTACAACCCCTGTCTTGGTGAAGGAGGAAGAGAGAGCAGGCAAATTGTATGTGGCTGCCAGTGTGATGCAAGGGAGGGAAGACTCATTAAGGTAAAGGCCTTGAGGTGGGGAGATTATCCTGGCTCATCCCAGTGGGCCCAAGGTATCCTGGTAAGAGAAAGAGGAAGGCAGGAGGGTCAGAGGAGGAGTGATAAGGCTGCTGACTGGGGCCACAGACCAAGGAGTGTGGGCATTCTAAAAGAAGTTTCTAGAAGCTAGAACAGGCAAGAAACAGATTCTTCCCCCGAGAGTCTCCAGAAGGAACCCAGCTCTGCTGACACCTCCATTTCAGCCATGTGAGACCCCATTTTGAACTTCTGACCTCCAGAACTGTCAGATGATAAATCTGTGTTATTTTAAGCCACTGAGGTTGTAGTGATTTGTTACAGCAACAACAGGCCACAGGCCCCTAAAGACATCTGGGAAACCGTAGCCCTGTGCCTGGACCAGACTATTCTCAGACCAAGCTGAGCTGAGGGTGCTGACAAGGAGGATGAGTTCATGCCAGATTATCGACCACACTCGGCGGCCCCTGCTCGTGCTGTGTGTGGGGCTTCTCTGAGACTGATGACGTACTCCCAGGGGCCTTATGCATGGATTGGGTGAGTAGGCAAGGGAGCTTCCAGAAGTGCTGTTCATCCTTGTGCCCTGGATGTTATCACCTGTTACCATGTGCACACCTGGGGCCAGGAGCTCGCACCTCTGACTGCCCTCCCATGTGTCACCATTCTCTGCTGTGTGCCCCAACTCTACTGATTCCCTCCTGCACCCTTATAGAAGAAAACCCTGAGCAATTGGCCCAAGCCGTGGCTGTATCTGGCCCTAAATACAGGTGTCTGTCGACACACTGGTGGTGCGGTGAGTGGCGGATTAGTTGGAAGGGGAGTAATCAGGGTTCCTAGATCGGTTAGGCATGGTCCTGGGGTACAGGTTTCAGAATGTAGATTTCACCCCAGGGTTAGGAAATATTCCTTTAATGGTGTTTTTAAACTATTCGTTCTGTTACTTCCATTAGCAAACTCCATTTTTATAGATGGACAACACCCCAAAATTAATGTGTCCTTCTAAATTTAAGCCGATTGCCCCAGTATAAATATTCCCACCATGGCCAACATCGAGCTATCAATGTGATGGTGCTGAATGCAGAGTCTGGAAGAGAAGGGCACAGTCAGCTCTCCAGAGCTGGCTACCCACTGTTGCTCCTGTCTGCCCTCCACCTTCACCTTCTCTGCAGGGAGGGATCCTTGACAGAAGCATGGCTGGAGTGCCCCTGGAGCACTTGGGATAGGCCAGGCATTGTTCAAAGGGCTTTCACAACATCAAATCCGTGTGGTAGGTAGAAATGAGGAAACAGGCCTGGGTGAAATCACCAGTCCTATGTCATTCAGCTGACATTAGGAGAGGTGACATAAGGAATGTCACTGGTCTCAGTGCAGAAAACTGCATTGTCTAATACAGCAGCCAGTAGCTATTTAAACTGCAATTTAGTAGTCTATTTAAACTGCAATTAAATATAATTTAAAATTCAGTTCCTCACTCACACTAGATACATTTCAAGAGCTTAGTCACATGTTGCTAGTGGCTACTATATTTGATGACACAGACACAATATATTTTCATCATCATAGAAAGTTCTGTTAAACAGCACTGCTCTAAATAGACTGTCACAAAGAAAGAAGCCACACACATTTGCTTGGAAATACAGATGATTTAATGGCCTTTGTTGACTGCTACAACATAAAAACTCAAAATATGCAGTTTTATGTCTCTTATGCTCTGAGATAAGCAAATTCATTCACTTACTCATTCATTCAACACACATTAACTGAGCACCTACTACATTCCAGGACCCAGGCTAGGTTCTGAGGATAGAAAGATAAATAAAGGGACATGGCTCCTGTTCACAATCTGATGGAGGAGGCAGATAAGTAAAAAGGCAACTATGATGCCATGAGGAGAGTGTTCTGGTGAGGGGTTTGAAGATGATATCAGAGACTTAGACAGGCAGCCAGCTAAGGCCTTGGTGAAAGGCTTCACTGAAGGGGTGATTTCCTAACTGGATGTTGAAAGACGAACTGGAGTTGGCAGGTTACAGATATTTTAGATAGAATGTTCCAAAATTCAAAGAGAAGCCCAGGAGAACATGAGTCACTCAGGGACCCATGAGTGAGCAGGTCGGATTGGTGTCAAGGATGCAGTGGAAGTGAGAGACTAGAACAGAAGTCAGGTGTTCCTGGCGGTGTGTTGAGGGACAGATGTGGGAGAGGGGACAAGGGGAAGAGAAAGAGTTTCAATTTGGATGTGCCAAGTGTGATGTGCCTAGAGAACATTCGAGAGAGCATGTGGGGCTGGAGCTCAAGAGCAAGGTCTGGGAATAGAGAGTTAAGAATATCAGCCTCAAGGTGGTGATTCAACAAAGGGCCTAGCCGGGCTCATGCAGGGAGTGTGTGCAGAGTAAGATAAGAATGAACCAAGAGTGACCAGAAAGAACAAACACAACCCCAGGAAACGCCAATGTATCGGCGGCAGGTAGAGAAACGGGGTTAGGGAAGAAGATGGAGAAACCGCGGACATCAGAGGATCATCACAAGGAAATGATACCCAGAAATCAAGGGTTGGGAGTGTCACCTGATGCAGGGAAGCCAAATACAGATGAGAAGCTACCCCGCCAGAGGTGACCTTGTATGAGCCATATTAGTAGAGTTCAGGAAGCCAGCCGGCAGTGGGTTCAGGAAGAAATGGAAAGTGAAGAAAGGCAGATGATAACTATGAGAGACAAGTCCTTTAAAAAAATACTCAGCTGTGAAGATTATGGCCAAAGAATCCTCAGCATTTTTGTTGATGAAGAAGGCAGTGGATGGAGGAATGTCAAGGATCCAGGGTGGAGAGGGAGTTACAAGTGAAGCAAGGCCCAAGGACATCAGAGGGAAAGGAGTCCAGGGCACAGGTGGAGAGTTAGTTTTGTGGAGGAGAGGGGCTCCCATTTCACTGACATGAGAAGGAAAGAGAGAAGGTCAAGCACAGACAAGACGTGTGTGAATGTGGGAAGAGAACTGAGGGCATCCCATCTGACCTCTGTTTCTCTACGAAGCAGGTGATGAGCTTCTGCTGAAAGCCCAAGACTGGACAACAGAAGTGAAGGCCTGAAATAGCTACTGGGAAAAAGGGAGAGAGAGCCAATGAGGGCACATGAAACACTTTCAGGCTGCACCCAAAGGCCAGCTGAGGTTGGCAAGAAGTGTGGAGAAGTGCCCGTGTTCAGAGAGGTACACAGAGGACAGGGATAAAGAAGGGAAGAGGCTTGGAGGGCAGTTTTACAGGAAGGCAGGAGAGTGACCATTTGAATGTGCTCTGGGTTCCTGGGAGAATGCTGGTGCCATCTCTAGGCCTATTAGAAGGCTTCCAAGCCTATATGAAGGCTTGGAAGACTGTCAGTCTTCCTGTGAAAGCTTCTAGAGAAAGGGATAACCTTGAGGAATAGTTGAATGACAGGCATGAGTATTCTGCAAAGAGGTAGCACACTCACAGAGCTTTGGACCAGTTTTTGGCATATTTGCAGAGCCATTGGAGAGGTTAAGAGGGAGGCAGCAGGTGGTTCTGAGGATGAAGTGGGGGATGGAGGAAGTAACATTTGAGGCAGGGGTGACAAATATGGGGCTTGCTGGGATCACTTCAAGATGGTAGCTAGAGCTCTGGGGTCATGGTTTGGAAGACTTGGTGACACCCCCCAATGAGAGCTTAGCTCCAGGATTCCCCTAAAACACTGGTGAGAATTCTAGAACTCCAAAAGATAATAGTACAACTAGATTGGCTGATTCCAAGACCCTCACTCTTGGGTGGAAACCACAGCAACCTCCCAGGACATGATGGCAAGTGGGTCATGTCCCCGAGGAGATCCTAACCTAGGCATGTGGAGTCTGGATTAGACATTCTTCCTGGTGAGAAGAGCAGAGGTCCCAGGGCATGGGCAGTGAAAGAAATTAAGCAAGGGAAATCATAATTATTCCTTACTAAGAACAGAAATTTACTGGGGTGGGGGGTGGCTATGATGATGTCTAAGCTGGTAAAGACCATCCAGGCACATGTAAGCAAATAAAACTCCCAAAACCAATTCTGCTTAACCCAAGACCATCAAGTGTGTGCGTTTCCAAGTTTTACCCTCACTTCATCCTGCTACAACTTCAATCCTGGTTGGCCAATGGCCAGGAAAATCTCAGATACTGTCCAAGTGGCACCCACATCACAGGGAATCAAGGCTTGGCAGTGAAGGTAAAGGAAGGAGACACTCCTTCTGGGTATTTTAGAAAGAGTTTCCGAATAATACTTGGAACCCAGACCTTAAACTGAGGCCTCCAGTGGCTAGGGCAAAGCCACACCTCTTTCTGCATATTCACCTCATTCTCATATTTACTAAGAGGTTTTGGTTCTCTGAGTAGAAACTAAATGGTCCAAACATGGCCCCTTCTTCATAGTTCCATGCTAACCTGAGGAAACCGGACATCACCCATCCTCGTCGGATAAGACCTAAGTATTCCAGACCTTGAGTGAGACCAGCAGCCCCAGCGATAACGCAGATCAGTGAGCAGCCTCCTGAGGCTCCAGGCACCTGCCACCCTCGGCTCAAATGTCACCTCCTTCATGACACCCTTCCCAATGCACACACACACCCCACATACCAGACATATGCCCTCCACTGTGCCCCCCATACGGTTTACCATTGCATTTATTACACTGTGCTTTATCTGTTTACATTTCATCTCCCCAGCTACATTTGAAGCTTCTTTATCCCTAGAACCTTCCACCCAATAAATATTGGTAAGATAACTTGGGCTAGATGGGGCTGGGATAGGGCTCAGCTGAACTGAACTAAGTTTAAACGAACCAAAACGACCCGAGGAACACAGGACAGTACATTCCCACAGCAGCAAGAGTGAACATCCTCATCAAGGGTCTTCCCAGAAACCCACTACCTCCAGAATGTCTCCCCAGTTCCCCAGGCACAGTGCCCCGCCCCCACCAGACAGGGCCTCACTGCTTCTTATGGAACAGAGCCGGGGCTGGCTCACTGCTGGGCTCGGCCATGACCTGCATGGGCTGGTTGTTCAGGGCAGCCTCGCGCATCTTGTGGTACATGAACTCGTTCTGGCGGAACATGCGCAGCTCCATCTCCGTCTGCACCCGCATGGCCTGTGGGACACAGATACGCCATCGACAGTGACACCAGACCACAGGGACATACTGGCTTCCAACCTACCTTGGTCCTTTTGTAAAAGGCAGACAACAGAGTAAATGACTCCGGGTCACTGAGATTCAGCGGCACGCACTCAGAGGACACACTCACACACACTCACATACAGACACACACACACACACACATACACATGCACACACACTCATCCTCTGGGGGATTAATGTCCTGGGAGTGGGCTTGGTTTGTTAGGGAGAGGGAGTCAGACCCCTGAGACAGTAGCTCGAGGGATTGCTCTCGCCAGGAAATGTTTGTTTACAGGAACGGACCAGAGGGGACCTAGATTTGAACCCTGGATCCTGCACACAGGTCCCCACTAACATTGTGGAACATTAGGCAAGTGATACTCCCTTCAGGGTTCAGTTTCCTCACACATAAAGCAGGTGAGATTCCTTCACACTTCACAGCGGACCAGGAAGAGTATAGTATGTGACATATAGAAAAGCCCCCAGGCTTCCATATTTCTAGTCAAGCTCTATTTCTCAGGCATCATTGAGGGGCTGAGGATATAGCAGTCAAGCTTAGTATACTAGGCATAAAGTTAGTCTTCTCAGACATTTTATGACACCAAAGTCTGTCCTCTTTCCCTGTACTGTACTGCCTGAGGACAGTCCTTTGAACTCCGTCACCCTCAAACAAACCAGCCCTTCAAAGCACAAAAGAAAACAGCAATTATTACAAGCATGCTACTTGCTAGGCACTGTTCTGAGTGCTTTTCACACATTAACACACGGAACCCTTATCACAACCCTATCCCTTTTGTCCATTTTACTGCTGAGGAGACTGAGGTGCACACATTCCACGTTTGCACTCATACAGCTGGAAAGGGGTGAAGCTGGAGTTTAATCCCAGCAGTCTGATTCTAGAGCCTGCGCTCCCCAGCTCTACTCTACACAGCACATCTTGCAACATACGTGGGTGCATGCACACTGCTGGGTGGGCTTTCTCCATCCACGCTTGGGGCAGCTCGGGCTTCGAACCTCAACTTTGCCATCCACTCGCTATGGGACTATGGCCAGGCTAGGCCCTTCCGGGGCCTCAGTTTGCTCAGATGTAAAACAAGGCGAGTGGACTAAAGCATTTCTGAATTTCCTTCTGTTCCAGTGGGCCATCTATGGACTTTCTAAAAAGCAGAGTCCAGAACCCAGCTCCCAGAGCTCAGACCACAAAAGGAGGCCCAGCCCTGACATGCTACTTGCCTCAAGGTCCTTGGTGATTGGGTGGGAGGGTCCATGGGTCACCAGGAGAATGGCGTAGGCTTTGCAGATCATCCCGTGCCCCACTTCGATGTTACCAGCATGCCAGTTGGTCAGCCCTGCCCGCATCACAGCCATGCCCAGTTGGGCATTATTGGGGTGGTAGAGCTTCCTGTGGGGACACAGCAAATAATTGTCACTGATAATCCCAACCTTCCTTACATCTGCACAGCATCTGACAACTTACCAAGCACCCTCATTGACTTGGTCCATCTGCTCTCCCACCAGCGCCATGAGGCATCTACAGCCCATGGAGCAGGGACTGAGCCTTAGAGAAGGGGAGAAGTTACCAAACACCCCATATGGTGAGGCTGTGGGAGCTGAGACTCTGCCCTGGGCCACGAAGCCAAGTCCTCATGGGCAAAAGAGTCAGGACTCCGCACAGGAGAACAGGAAGAGGGGAGCTCTCGGGGACACCCCAGCCCTCTTCCTGGAAAGCAGAAGTTCAGGGGAATAAAAAGAACTTGAATGTCCTTCTTGGGACAGAACTGTACTATCACCTCCTTGGTAACCTCCTAATAGTTTCCTTTTAGCATACTGCACCATTTTGCTGGCTTCTGTTTATGAATAACACTCTCTCAAAAAAAGGGAACCTGCTTGTGCCAACTTACTCAACTGGCCAAAGATACAAAGTCACATGCCAATGTGGACATGGAAGGCAAGAAAAGACATTGGCAGAGGGAAGGCAGGGGCTCTGCATTTTATAGTTTGAAAGCAGGCTTGGCTAACACCTATTCATTCACTCATTCATTCATTCATTTCTTAATAAAAGAAAGGTTGCCTACACTATCTGCTGGAGAGACAAACCTTTCTAAGCACTTAAAATCAAGTGGGCCTTAGCCTTAAGAAAACCAAAAGCAGAAGCTGCTGCCCAAGTGATAGATGAGCTGGAGGATGTGGAAAAAACCAGAGATGACAGACAGGTTTCATTTCAGGTACCAGCCCTGAAGATCTGGTTATTACTACTCAAAGTACTGAGGTAAAAATGCTCAGTCGTGGGGCACCTGGGTGGCTCAGTGGGTTAAAGCCTCTGCCTTTGGCTCAGGTCATGATCCCAGGGTCCTGGATCGAGCCACGTCGGGCTCTCTGCTCAGCCAGGAGCCTGCTTCCCTTCCCCCCTCTCTGCCTGCCTCTCTGCCTACCTGTGATCTCTGCCTGTCAAATAAATAAATAAAATCTTTAAAAAAAAAATGCTCAGTCGTAAAGATAAAGAGAACCACAATTGATTACTGATGCCTGGGTGGGTTACAGGAAGTGTGCGCTATCTATTTGCCATCCCTGAAATAGACACATTCCAGGGTACTTTCTGAGCCCCAGCACTGCTACCTACATATAGCCATCCACCATCCTCCTGGCATAGTACGAGGCCTCTTCGAAGGCCTGGAGGTAGGAGAGGACCTCGGAAACAGTGCTCAGCATCCGCAGAGTGTAGAGGTTGGTGTCGGCAAACACTGGCTCCTGCTTCTGCAGGCACTCCCGGCATAATTTCACAACCTGTAGAAGACACAGGCCCCGTCCATTACCACCGCCCTCACGCAGGGGAGCGTCACCACGACCCTGGACACTCCTTCTTTTAAGGCCCAGGACATTGCTGACAAGGATGGAAAAGCACCGGTTTGTGACCTGAATAACAAAACAGTCCTATTTTGCTACGAGTGGGGATGAAGAGGGTAACAGCTGGAGATGTGGCTGACATGGCAACAAGCAAAGAGAGGTGTTCTCATGATCAGTAGGGAGCAGAAAGTTATGAAAGGGAGAGATTGATAGACTGTGATTGATTCTCACAACAATACCATGACATAGATACTACTAATCCCATTTTGCCAGATAAGGAAACTGAAGCACAGAGAGGGTAAGTACTTGGCCAAAGTCACACAGGTAGTAAAACATGGAGCAAGAATTCAAACTAAGAAGTTATGCTTTATCTTAACCACCATTCCTGTGATTCTCCACCCTGGTTGGGCTCTGGAATTACCTGGAGACCTTTTTAAAAACAGCACAGTGTGTGGGCCCTACCCCAGACCAAGTGAAACCAAATATCTGGGGCTGTGCAGAGACGGGGGGCGGGGGTTCCCTGGCATCCATAGTTTGTACAAGCCCCTGGGTGGTCCTTATGCACAGCGAGGTTGGACAATCATTTTCCGAGGAAAGTGTACAAGATGAGCTGGCAAAGAGGCTCCCAGGAGGCCAGGAGACCCACCAGGAGGGTGTTGCATTGGTTCTGGTGAGGAATAAGACGGGCCTGACACCAGTCAGCTTGGAGTCAAGCTTTCCTGCCTGACTCAAGTGTCTACACAGGCTTAGGCTGACCCCACAAAGTCAGGTAGACTCTAGATTTTAGTTGTTCATTGTTCTCTTCTTGCCTTGCCACTGTCGTGGGAGGAATGCCACACAATTTCTTCCATTTCAAATGAGCAGAAGCTAAATTTGCTCTGAGATTCTCCCAGTCCCATGAGGCAACTTGGTTGGGGTGTGACAAAATGTGGGCCCACAATCCAGTCATCTCGAAGACAATCCTCTTCAACCCATGGGGCCAGTGTCCAGCCCTCCGCCTGACCCTGCTAAGTTTGCACAGAAGAGGAGAAATCAGAGGAGGAAGCCAGCACAGTCCTCCTGGTTGCTCCAGCCCCTACATCAGGCCTCCCACGCAGGGTTTCCATATTGTACAATAATACGCATCGATGTGACCATCTCCCCACCTGACAGAACTCCTGGGAAGCAAGGAGCAGGTCTGTGTTGGTCACCCCACTAAGGGCTCAAAAATGTGCAATGAGGGGCGCCTGGGTGGCTCAGTGGGTTAAATCCGCTGCCTTCAGCTCGGGTCATAATCCCAGGGTCGTAGGATCGAGCCCCATATCGGGCTCTCTGCTCTGCGGACAGCCTGCTTCCTCCTCTCTCTCTCTCTGCCTACTTGTGATCTCTGTCTGTCAAATAAATAAATAAAATCTTTTTAAAAAAAGGTGCAATGAATGAGTAAATGAAGAGGATGAAGATAAAGGACAAGCAGACCTTAGTGAACACAAATTAATCTCTCACATTGCCATACCTTAGTGGCTTCCAAACCCAGCTACATGCCTGAGATATTTAAAAAGCTTGGAAATGAAATACTGATTCGCAGTCTGTTGCAGACTGGGTGAATCAGAGAGGGTGGGACACAGGACTATGCATTTCCAGCAGGCTGCCCGGGTGACTTGGATGAAATGCTCTGCAGGTCAGTGTTTACTTGGGAGGGGGGCTCAGGGGGGTGGTTTGTCTCAACTTTGGGTGCCTGTTGAGATCACTTGAGAGCTTTAAAAATCCTGATGTCTGGGCTCCACTCCAAGAGATTTTGATAAAATTGTCCTGGGTCGGTGTCTGAACATCAGGACTTTTCCATGATTCTAGTGCACAGACAGTTAATAACTTCTGCTTCTTTGAGAGTCAGGGCTGAATACTCAGTAGAGACTGAAAACTGTAGCCAGGACATGCATTCAATTATGAAAAAGCAAGCAGTCCACCGACATCTCCATTCCTCCACCTCTGATGCCAACCTGAGCTATCACAGATCCCCCAGGGACATTTGTCAGGCTGTCTGTGCTCTCCCAGACCCAGTTTCAGTAGGCTGAACAGTCACTGACAACATACCTCTAAGAGGCTCTGAAGGCAAGAAGAGTCATAGTCCAAACCAAGAGACATCCTCCAGAAAAACAACCTGCTTGATAGTCTCCCCATCTCCACCCCAAACCATCCTCCCCTCCCCTTACCAAAGAACCTTTTTGCTCTCTTCCCCATCCCATCCCTATAAAAACGAATTCTTACCTCATGGTACAGACCCTCAGAGCGAGCCTTGTCAATTTTTTCCAGGGTATCCTTGGAGAATTGTATCATCTCCTTTACCACCTCCTGAGATGGCTGGGAAAGAGAGGGACAATGAGTTAGACCCCCCCTTCATGAAGCAACCCATTGCATCTCTGCGGAGTCGCCATCTTTGACATTCAGTGTCATGCAAGATGGATGCCTTCCTCGTTCTGAATGCTTCACTTCCATACAGGAAGCTCCAGATGCCTACAGCTTTTGCAGCTCCCTCATTAAGCTTCTGACTCAGGGGCACTTTCCACTGACCAAGCCCCAGAGCCTTGCTGCCAGCCAGTCATTCCCCACCTTACGCTCACACCTGGGTTTTTGGACCTCAGGGCCGAATCTGACCTTGATCTCTGTGGTATTTTCTCTGGCATTTTGGATTTTTTAGTCTATCACCTGAATATTTCCCATTGTTCCTCATTGCTTCAAGTCAACCACATATTCCACAGGTGTGCCCTTGCATTTTAGTCTTTGCTCAACTCACTGATTTACATACTGACCAGCACAGAGCTGAGGATTGAAGCTTACGGCTTGACCAAAAAAATCCTACTCCAGTTTGCCACTGGAATTCATTAAAAAGGGGATTTGTGGCTGTGGGCATTCAGATCCTTCTGAAGTATCTTAGCATTCAGTTCCTACTTCTTCGTCTTGACCAGGTTGTATCATAAGAGAGTTTGCCAGCTGTCTCTGTGAAATCTGGATTCATTAGGCTTACATTTGCCTGAGTGGTCTAGTGATTTTTTAAAAAGATTTACTCCTTTATTTGAGGTGGGAAGGGGCAGAGGGAAAGGGAGAATGAGCCTTAAGCAGACTCTGTGCTGAGTATGGAGCCCAATGCAGGGCTCTGTATCATGACCCTGAGATCCTGACAGGAACCGAAATCAAGAGTCAGATGCTTAATCAATTGTACCACCCATGTGCCCCTCTAGTGATCTTATTTTTTTTTTTTAAAGATTTTATTTATTTATTTGACACACAGAGAGAGAAATCGCAAGTAGGCAGAGAGGCAGGTAGAGAGAGAGAGAGGAAGGGAAGCAGGCTCTCCGCTGAGCAGAGAGCCCCATGCGGGACTCGGTCCCAGGACCCTGAGATCATGACCTGAGCCGAAGGCAGAGGCTTAACCCACTGAGCCACCCAGGCACCCTGATCTTATTTTTTTTTAAAGATTGTTTATTTATTTATTTTTGTCTGAGAGAGAGTGAGAGAGCAAGTGCACAAGCAGGGTGAGGGGCAGAGGGAGAAGCAGGCCTCCCACTGAGCAGGGAGCCTAATGCGGGACTAAATCCCAGGACTCCGGGATCATGATCTGAGCCGAAGGCAGACACTTAACTGACTGAGCCACCCAGGCACCCCTCTAATGATCTTATTTTTAAAGAATGAAGTTTTGCTATTTCAGGGAAAGAGGTACCTTAATTAAAAAGCCCATGAGGGCATCATAATTTTGAAGAAAGAAGTGCCAAACTTCTCAGTTTCCAAAGAAAAGGTTTACTTGCTGTGCTCGTCCATATGAGAAACTCCTTTCTGGAATTAACTTTTTCTTTTCTTTTTTTTTTTTTTTTGCTTAGGCAAATCTGATAAAACTTTTCTCCAAAATGAAAATAACTTTCTTATTTATTTGGACCCCACAAAACTGATACATGGAAACTGTAAAAAATCAAAACATATGAAAAAAAGTAGGGAATAAAAATAGAAATTCCTAGAATCCACTCAACGATGAACACACCATTTTGAGGAACATTTTCCAATGCATACATATAGGCATAATATTTAAAATATTTAACTACTGGCCAGGAAAGGCACTGACCCATCAGAACAGACACTGACCATAAACAGGAAGCACGTCGATTACAGCCTCATCAGCACGTACTGGCTGATCTACATTCCTGTAGGTGTACACAGGCGTGTGTGTATATGCCAACAGCACAAATAGTTCTTCCAACTGGAAGTGTACCAGATTTCTGTCTATAGTCTGTTCTTTCACTCAGTAGGTATGGATATTTTCCCATACCAATATAAAAATACATTACCACTCCGATTAATTGTAGAGTTTTCCACTGTATAAAGACAGAATAATTTACTTAACCAGTTCTCCAGTTTTCCAAATTTCTCACTATAAGGAATTGAGTTCAGTGGCTCCATTTAGATTTTCTGCCTACATTGTTTTGTGAGGTCACCTTCACCACACTATCAAAAAGTAACAGGAGGATGGGCATTCATTCCCCTAAAAACACACTCCCTTAAGAGATGGAGATCGGGATCTTCCCTCAGCTTCCCAGGTGTCCTGAGCCAGTGTGGCAGAGTCCACCTTGTAGTACAAGAGGCCCCGGCCAGGACGGCTTGCTTCTGAGTCAGGATCTCCTAAAGGAACGGACTTTCTACTTAGGCTTCTATTCACCTCACCTACTCTGGCTTCTGTGAAATTCTTGTCCCTACAATTTTGACTATCTTCTTTTCCCTCTGTACCTGGCCTCCTTGGAATCCTGCATATCTACCTGTCCTTGTCACACGGCCTGACTCCAACCATTGAGGTAGCCACCACTGCTCTTACTTCTGCTCACAGGCCTCATTCCTGACCTCACCTTTGTCTTGATCTTTAATATGGCTGAGATTTCTGGCTTCTGGCTATCTTCTAGTCCCAGAGTGCTACTTAGTCTTCTGTGAACCTGAACCTTATCCTGGTTTCAGACAAGTCATTTTAGTGCCTATTCACTTTCCAAAACTCATTTCAATCAAGCACATAAGTAAAAGGGGGTCCACGTCTCACCTGGTTGTACAGAGCTCTGTAACTGGTAGTCTAGAGGTGTACCACTAGTCTGCCAAACCTAGATTTTTTGTATCATCCATAGCTTGTTGCCCAAACAGTGGCTCATAGAATCAATCTAGTTTATGACCACTGGTCTCTAATCTAAGTTCCATCATCTTTAAAGCTCAAAATTCTTAGTGAATCTTCTGTAGTAATCAATAGCTTGCAGGGTAGAGTTGGAGAATACCAAGTGATCAGATGTTAATAAAAAGCCTTGTTCAATTTGATGTTGAAAGGAAGAGTGTTACTTCAAGCTCTGGAAGTGAATCAAATTTTTTCAAGGAGGCAACTGGGACACTGGTTCCCCAACCTTGAAAAACTAGTACCTTCCTATTGTGAAAACCAGGGGTGAGGGCTGGGGAGAGAGAAAAGAAAAACCCAAGCAACCTAAACAGGGAGGCTCCAAAGCTACAGTTGAGGGGAATGTTCTACATTGTGGTGTTATTGTCTCATTTTTAAAAATATTTGGTTTTGATTTTTATCCAGGTTACCACATACATTGAATTTTGGAAGGGAGAAAAGAGTCTGGTTTCTTAACAAAAAATTAAGTAAACGGGAACAAGTTATGAAACAAATACTCAGGGCCACACATTAGGAAGGAAGACTGGTTGGCTTGCAGATAAAACACATTATCCCACAGTTCTAGAATGTCAGGGTGAGGATGGACACAGGAGCTTATTCTTTCCTGTAGCTCCTATGGTACTGTGCTCTGTGCCCTGCATATACGTGCCAGTATACATTTCCCAGAATATAGAATGTTTGATTTTGTGAAAAACAAAAATCCCATATTAGGGGCACCTGGGTGGCTCTGTCGGTTAAGCCTTTGCCTTCAGCTCAGGTCATGATCCTGGAGTTCTGGGATGGAGCCTCTGCATCAGGCTACCTGCTCAGCAGGGAGTCTGCTTCTCTCTCTCTCCCTCTGCCCCAACCCCCCGCTCGTGCACGGGCTCTCCCACTCTCGTTCTCTCTCTGTCTCAAATAAATAAATAAAATCTTAAAAAAAAACATAATAATTCATGGGTCCCAATTCCTTTGTATCCTGTCTGGGAAGGGTGACTCTCAACTTGTCCACATCAAGCATCACTGATGTATTGTTTACAGCCTTCTCCTCCTCCTCCTGCCATCTGTATCAAGACTGACTATGCTTACACAGGCATATGTGTGCATGGATGTGTGTGTGTGTGTGTGTGTGTGTGTGTGTGTGAGAGAGAGAGAGTGTCCCTTTATTTTTTATAAATGGTAGCATTTTATAAATGGTAGTTTATAAACAGTGTAATGGGTTGAATTCCATCCTCCCAAAAATCATCTGTTCAAGTCCTAACCCCCAGTATCTCAGAATGCACCTTACTGGAAATAGGTCACTGCAGACTTAATTAGTTAAGATGAGGTCATAATGGAGTAGGGAGTGTCCTTAATCTGATATAACTCGTGTCCTTATAAAAAGAATATCAGGTGAAGACAGAGAAACACACAATCTGAAGAGACAGAGAGAGAAGACGGCCATCTGAGAGCCAAGGAGGGAAGCTGGAGCAGAGCCTCCCCTCATGGCCCCCAGAGGGAACCAACCCAGCCTACATCCTGATTTCAGACTGCCAGGCTCCAGAACTGGGAAAGAGTCCATCTCTGTTGTCAGCCACCCACTTCTGGGTACTGTGTTATGGCAGCCCTAGTAAACCAATGCAGTGGCAGTGTTTGGCCCTTAATTCTTTTCCCTTAAAGAGCTTAAAGAGCTTAAATTCTTTTCCCTTAAAGAGCTCATTCCAGGGGCCCCTGGGTGGCTCAGTGGGTTAAGCCTCTGCCTTCAGCTCAGGTCTTGATCCCAGGGTCCTGGGATCGAGCCCCACGTCAGGCTCCCTGCTCAGCAGGGAGACTGCTTCCCTCTCTCTCTCTCTGCCTGCCTCTCTGCCTACTTGTGATCTCTCTCTGTCAAATAAATAAATAAAATCTTAAAAAAAAAAAAGAGCTCATTCCATATTTGTGCACAAAAATCTACCTCATTGGTTTGAGTGACTGCAAGGTAATTTAATTTACATTTTCCCAATTGGTGATTATTTAGGTTTTATTCAGTTTTCTCAACAATGCTGCAACATATCTCTTTATACACATACCTTTGTGCACATATGTAAGTAACTCTGCTGGGTAAATTCTTGGGAGTAGAACTGTTTGGACAAAGAGTAACAAATATTACATCCTAAGAATAAAAATAACTTAGTGGCAGGGCACCTGAGTGGCTCAGTGGGTTAAGCGTCTGCCTTTGGCTCAGGTCACAATCCCAAGGTCCTGGGATGGAGTCCCATGTCAGGCTCCCTGCTCAGTGCAGAGTCTAGCTCTCCCTCTGCTCCCCCGCCCCCCACTCATACTCTCTCTCTCCCGCCACCAAATAAATAAATAAAATCTTTAAAAAAAAAAAATTTAGTGGCAAAAAAAAAAAAAAAAAGTCTAGAATGGCCAGAGGATGAATGAGAGAAATGAATCAAGTGGGGAAACAGTGTTATCTGAACATTAGCACTGATAGCATTGAGTAATGAATTAATTGAGAGTGGCCCCACTGTCTGTACCCAGAAGTAAGTTTTGCTTGTAGTCTTTGCTCTAATCAGAGGGAAACTTCTGCTCACACATACAACGCAGAAGTTAAGCTCACTAAGAAGCGCATTTGTTTATTTGTATCTTAAGTGTACTGGTGTTCCATGAGCTATAGAGAAGGGCTCAGAAAGCCTCCCCACAGGAGTCCAGTTCCTGGTTAAAAACCTATGTGTAATTTTTCAGACCTGACCACAATTACAAAGGCTCTACCTGGCATGCCTGTGGGGAAAGTGCCCTCCGAACAGTCTCTGAAAGGAGTCCAGTCAAGGACCCGGATGCCCTCTGCTGCTCATATTCCTTGCACAGTTTCACTCCTAGTGAGGGGCCTTCATTCCTAGGCCTTACAGGGGAGGAGGAGGGAAACTTGAAGATTCTCACTCCAACCCAGTACCCAGCACTTTTGCACCCCTAGCCCTTCCCCCAAACCCTCTCCCTCGCCGTCCCCACCTCAGGGTCAATAAAAGTGATGGAGCCCTTTGTTCTGAGCACCCCAGCAGTGAGAAGACCCCCACATCTGTGTCCTGACCCTCCACCTGTGCTCCCTTCCATGGGGGAAAATAGAACAGAAGGAGGCCAGTTTTAGCCTTCTGTTGATACCATTGCTGGGCTCTCTCCCAGCTTAGCTGAGCTCCTGACGTCCCCCTCCAGCTCACTGAGCAGCTGAAGGAGCTCAACGGTCTCACCATCAACCAGACAACAGGCTACTCAGGAGTTAAGCATATTAGCCAGCCTCCACATTGCCCCATGTCCACATTCCCCATTCCCAGAGGACTAGGAATATCTTTGTGATAACCAGGCAACTAGTCTCTTTGTCCATCTGATCTCAATATATGAAATTCTCAGCATTACTTAACCAGCAAAAGGATAAAGAGAGGAACTAAAATTTACTCAGTGCCAACACTATATGCCACTCCTTTTACATATATAATTTTGTCCGATCCTCTTAACAACCCCGTCTACTGGGTGTTATCATTCCTATTTTATAGATGAGAAAACCGAGCAACTTCCCAGTGCAAACTCCTGGCAAGGGGTGGCCCCAGAACACTAGCAGGGGCCTGTCATCAGTGCTCTGTCCCCGCCCCCCGCCCCCCCATAGCACCTTTCCGAGTTACCGGCTGGTTCTCCATGAACTAGCCACCAGGGGGCGCTGGTTAGCAATGACCGCCAGCCTCAAGTGGGCTCCTGAAGAGGGTCACAAACACCCCAGTGGAAGGCCACATGTACCTTTGGGTCATCTTTCACCCCCAGAAACAGGTCATCTTTCAGCTTTTTTTGGCAGTGCTCACAGGTGCAGTCAAAGTAGTACTGCTTCTTCAGCTGCTTTTTGCGCTCTTCACTGACGTTAAGGAAGTCGATATAGGACACTGTCAGCTCCTCGCCTTCCGAGATCTTGCCCAGGGCCCGGAGTTCAATCCTGGAGAGGGTAAAGGAAAGAGGAAGTCAGATCCAGGGCCATCAGAGTGGGCTTTCTGCTCTTCAAGGTCTCTAGGAGTTGAGTCTCAAAGACAACTTCCACTAGCACTCCGAGAAAACTCCCATTTTCCCCCCAAAAGGGGAAAATGTGATCTAAAGGACAATTTTCTGGATAATTCTGCTCTACTCATCAACAACCAAATCTGCTCCATTTATTTAATTGATTGGAAATCCAATTAAATAGATTCTGGGTAGAGGGTTGGGCCTGGTCACAAAGCCATACCTTGCTTCCATGCCTGCAATTATCCCCGTACATTTTGCTGCTGACTGCTTGCAACAAAGGGGGTCAACCTCTCCATTTCACAAGGGAGGGTGCTGTCGCCCAGAGGGGAGGCGAGGGGAAGGAACTTCCCCCGAGGTCCCACAGCGCCTTGGCAACAGTCAAGATCAGAAATCAAGTGCCAGTCATGCTTCTCCTCATCACACTACTCTCCCTGGACTATCCTCTGACTGCCTCCCGGGTCTGCCATGTGCAGGAAAGGAGATGCACCGAAGCCCTTCATTTTAGGGCTCTGCTGATATTCTAAAGAGTTCCATGTGAGCAACTCCTGGGCCAGTGTTGAGTGTGGATCTCTGGCATCTGGTCCTGGTGGCATAAGTCAGCAGTTCTTCCCCCAACAGCCCCTTCTCCAGGCACAGCTCCATCGTGATATTCAACAGGGATCCAGTGCCAGGTGACTTAGGATTTCTAGCAGCTCTGCTTCCCATCATGACTCAGCCAATTCTTGCAAGGTCTCACAGTCCCTCAAATTATCTTAATCACGTTAAGGGAATTTCCAAAACCAAATTAATTTAATGTCACTTAAATATGAAAATACGCATGCCCCATTTTACCTTACTTGGAAAGGGGGGATCAGAGGATAAGCAGTGAGCACCACGCCATTCTCCCTCTTCCATCTCTAATGCCCAGCAATTCTAGAGTTCAACTAATTGAGCCACATGTGGACAATTTATTTAAGCATTTCTTGGAGAGGTTAGAATTGCAGCCCACAGCCACAGAGACTTAGAACTAGGAAGTCCCTAGAGACGTTCTCATCCTGACCTTTGCTCTACAGATGTGGAAGTAAAGGCCCGGGGGATGATGGAAATCATCTAAAGTCACGTGTGATGCAGGCCAACACAGACTCTAATGCACCAACTACTCCTACCCCTGCCTTCCCAGGGCCCAAACCCCCACGCAGAGTTTGGTTCTTAATCCAAAGAGCCTTTCAAGTCCTTTCAAACCAAACCTGAGAAAAAGACCCATCTGGGGTTATTTATTTGTCATTAAGAAAAGTCAGAGCAAAATCTAACCTACAACACTAGTTCACAACTGGCCAGAAGCAGTAAACAGAACAGTGTGAGTAAATATTTATCAAAAACATCACAGTTTACGGGGGCTATTTTCAGAAGCCAGTATGGGTGGGAAGTTGGGGGTTATAAACAAACACACTCCTTTAGTAGGTCAATAACATCAGCAGTCCTCCTTTTAGGACAAGCGGGACTTTGAGGGATGGTGTGGGCTTTGCTAAGGTGATGTGGACTAGAAGGGACCATCATGCTTTGGGGTTGGGGGAGTGAGAGAAGTCAGGCGTGAAAGACGGGGAAGAAAAGAAGCAAAGGAAAGCAAAGGCACAGCAGGGAGTGGGTGGGTGAGGAACAAGATGATTCATATATATGCATTTAAAATACAGCATTCAGCAAGGATAAGGCTCTGGGGATGCGGGAGAACATTACAGGCAAGAGGCAGCCACGGAGTCTCGGGAAGGGGTGGGCCCAGCAAACCAGGCAAGTGAGGGAGATGGGTCAGAGGGGCAGGGATGCTTGCAAAGACTGACCCACCTCATCTGGGTGTGAAACATGGATTTCACTGCCTCATGACTGAAAGACAAAACAGACACTCGAATGGGAATCATTACCATTGGCTAGTCCAGCACAGCTAGCAAGGGGGCACAGCATCCCAGCTAGTGTGATCAAAGTTTTGGCCATGACAACCAGCTTTATATCCCAGCCCCTTCCAGCAGGGCTCCCTTGACCAGATGCAGCCTGGTATAGTGGAAAGCACACTGGGTTTGGAATGAGAAGTTCTGGATTCAAAGGTCCTCCGTTGGTCCTGGGCTCAGTAGGCTCCACTGTAACCTGGTAATGGGGTTGCCATGAGACGGCGCATCTCAAAGTAGGTGCCAAAAACTGTAATGGGATGCTATTGTTATCCCACTCACAAGCATTGTGGCCGTGTAAGTGTTGCCTCTTTGATGTCTGTCTTGGGGACTGTGTGAACTGTGGATGGAGACTAGTTAGGTCACACAGGTCATGTATAAAGTTTGTTGAGGTTAGAATTGGGTTCTTTCCACTATGGCAGGCAGCTGGGCGGTGACTGCAGTCACCTTCTCTTGCACAACAGCCAAGAAGCCAGGTACAATGTGGCTGCTCAAAATTAGTGGATGCAAAGAAGCCGGAACAGACACCAGGAATGATCTGGAGAAAGGGCTCCCAGGCTGTCACATGTCACAAGGGGAGCCCTGGGTCACCATGGCTTGGGGGAGTGGCATCCTGAAAGGCCAGCCCTACATGTGACTGGATTTGATCCAACCAGGCTAACCTGGGACAACAGCTCCTCTGAGGAGGATTCCATGAGGTCCACGCGAGTGACCCCAAGAGGCTTAGGGAGGGAACTGCAAGTGCCACAGGAAAATTACCATTTGAGTCCAAAATAAATTTCTCTGTCTTGGGTGACTTTCTCACTTGCTAGAGAGCCTGGTGTCATGCAGGCCCTTGTTTCCAGAAATAGGAAGGAATGGGGGAATCAGAATCCCTGCTAGACTGGGTTTAGGCTTGATTCCTGACTGAAAACCAGAAAGCATTGTCTCTGGTTTCCAGGAAGTTTTGGGAAAGGAAATCTGCTCGCTGTTGGTGGCTCAGAGTTGACTTGTATCTGTCATAAAAGCTTATCTCATCTCTAAGAGCAAAATAAGTAATATTGCTTAGGTCTTGTTCCCCAAATACCCCCCAGCTCTGAGCCATAGACAACAAGGGTCTCTTTCTGTTTGCTGACTTCTCCACTTGTGCCCACCCCCAAGACATATTCTTTGTCCTTCTGTCTCTTAATCTGTGACTTTGGAGTGGGGGGCGAGGGGTGTGGGCTTCTAAAGGGCTTCATTACTCAGGCCCTTTGCTCTCTGGCTTCTGGTTGGAGTTTGGCCAATGGGAGGAGATCAGAAAGTGGGAGGAGAGAGAGGTTGGGGTATTTAGTCACCTGGCTCCCTCTCTGCCTTGCCATGGTTCCAGCAGCAGCTGCTTTCTCTACCAGTACAGCCAAGCTATTGGGTTGGGGGTTGAGAAAGGAACTTCTCCCATGGCTGCAGCTCTTACCAGTTGCAGGAACAATATGGTACGCCTGCCCCCTAGGTCTAGAGGCAGTAATGGTTTCATACTATTGCTAGACTTTGGACATTTCACAATTCCTTGTTATTTTCTTAACTTTATCCTTACTTCTGTAGATTGTCCTGTTACTAAATTCTCTTCGGGTAAACTCTGAGCATGCCTTCTGATTTCTGCTGGGACCTTGACTAATAAATGCTCCACTTCAGCCCCTTCTCAGCTGATGCTGTTCTGCAGTGACCTCTAGATAGATAATCCCAGGCTTCAAGCTTTAAAGCAGTAGTCAGAGGTTTACCTAACACATCTAGGCAGCCTCAAGAAACACGTAAAGTCCCAGAAAGTACCCATGTGGAATTCTTTGCTATCCTCCTCATGACCTTTCTCCTATCTGCTATGATTCTAGAATGAAATTTCTATTTGCTGCCCAGTCAGAATCCATGCTAGTGCAGGTTCCATGGTTTGGTTTAGGTCAAGTGGAGAAAACACTATGAGGTCTCCCCATCCCCATCACACCATCCCCAGTTAAAGACATACTCACTTGCCGTTGTTAAATATGACGGTGCAGTTGGGCCAACAGTCATGGTTCACCAGGCCGAGGTTGGGGAAGATGCCCACACCCACTGCCTGCAGGCCTCTCTGGTCACTGAGTGTGAAGCCATTACAGCTAATCTACCCAGAGGAAAAGATAAAAGAATCAGTTAACACGCATAGATCAGGGACAGAACACCATCCCAGCTGCTGAGAGTTCAACAAAATAGAAGACTCGGTCACATCCTGGAGAAGCGTACAGTCTCCTATTCTCTAGGTCACTCAAAGGACCCTCAAGATAAGCACCCTGGGGGAGTACCATACTTGCTAAAACGCAAGGCCACCTTGGAAGTTTTGGATAGTTGTATTCTATACAAAGGCCAAAGGCAGAAATGTTGTTCTGGGAAGTCTCCCCCTTTTCCTGTATCTGGGTCTCACATGAGTTTTCTCTGGTCTCTATCTTGGTCTCTCTCTCTCTCTGCCCTGCTCTGCCTGACTTAGTGTGTCTGTGTGTGTAGGGGTGGGGGTGTTGTATGGCCTGAGCCTACTGATCCACCACCTCTTGGACTCTTAGGGCTACAAGAGGTCTGGCTTTGCTACTCCAAGACAGCACTCTCCAAAAGTCCTTCCTCTCCTCCCCCTGATGTCCACAGCCCCCAGCTCCAGGCTCTCCATTACCCTGTCCACCGTGTCTGGGAAAAGGAATGATCTCATTTTCAATGTGACTGGTGGGCAACAAGGGATAGTGATTGGGTCTTTGTTTTCAATATGAACAGGAGAAAAAGTAGAAAGTACAGATAACCAAGAAGGTAAATTTCTATCCAAATCTACCATTTGGAGATAACAAATAGTTTGTGCATGGGATGCCAGCTTCCAAGAGGGAGGGAATGACTTCCTAGTAAACAAATCCAGAAAGACAGAAAAGGGGTGAAAGTTCTTTACTTTGGGCCTCTGCCCCCTCCAGTCCTTCTCTTGGCCTCCCCTCCCACTCCGCCCTGCAGGCTCTGAATAAGTCTTGGCAGACCAATCCCAGCTGTCACCACCACTGCCCATCCCCCACCCCTGGCCCCTGCGACGTCATGAGGAACCATCATGAGGAATCTACCACGCCGAAGATGTGCGAAATGTACTGCATGCTGAACTGCTGGCTCTGGGGCGGCCAGTACTGCAAGAAGGTGTCCACGTCCACCCGCAGCTCCTTCTGCTCCTCTTCCCCAAAGTGCTCCACGTGGTTCTGCAGGCCATCCACAGCGACCAGGCAGCCCTCGGTGAGCCCGGTGCCCTCTCTCTCCACCCGCCACATGATGCGGGCCGCCAGCCTGTGGACAGGGGAAGGTTAGGGATGTCCGGACGCAGTCGTTCGTTCCAGAAGCACTTACTGACTACCTACTGTGTGCCAGGTGGTGTTGAACTGTATAGACGGAATTTCTCTAATCATGGACCTTTTCATAGTGGGGGAGACCTAAGTTACAAATGGAAACTAGTGTTAAGTGCTGTGCAGAGAATAAAATAGGGTAATGTGATAGAGAGTGGCTGGGAGAAGGAAAGGGAAGCCAAGATGACCAGAAGAGGTGACGTGGAGGAGAAGCCCTGGAGCTGAAAATGGAATGAAGAGAAGGAGCGGGCTCTGTGCAGAGGGAGAAGGAGCAGTGGGCACAAAGACCCTGAAGAAGGAACGAGCCTGGCATGATGGAGAAACAGCAAGAAGGCCAAGGTGGCTGGAGCCTAGGGAGTGAGGAGTACAGAGCAAATTAAGGTAGAGAAGTGGGCAGGAATCAGGGCACGTGGGGTCTTTGAGACTATGAAAGGGGTCTGGGGACACTGAGCTATGGCAGCCTGGGTCTCTCCTGATAGTATGGCTAACTGAGATGGGCACTGGAGAAGGAGTCTAACAGCCTGGTTCATGTCTGTTTCAAGTTACTGTATGACCCTGGGCAATTCATTTGAACCTCCTTGAACTTAGCCACAAGAGGTATAATACACATGCCCTGACGTGGTATTTTGGAAGACAAAGTAACGTATTGGATGTCCACATGTGTGTGAACTTACAGTCTTAGTGTTTAGAGAGAGAAGTGGGAAGACAATCCAGGTGGGGAAACAGTATACGCAAAGGCTCGGGGCCAGCCAGAGGCTGGGCATATGCTGGAAGCAGGGAGGGACTGGCCTGGCTGGGACATAGGGTTCTGGAGGAGGAGTGGAGGCAAGGTAGGATAGGAGGGAGCTCTAGAGAGCACAGAGATTGAGTGAGACAGGGGTGTACTTCACCTTGAGTACAGTGAGGGTCCCCTTGTTAACTGACCACAAGATGAAGCATATGACTGAGGGACATTTGGCAACTCTCAGCTACTCACTGAATGCATGCTGGCCAGGCACCTGCAGCGGTCTGGTGGCCTAAGGTAGATCCGTCCCCTGAGGGACCCCTTTGGCAAAGAATAGGCCTGCTTCTCCTCTTGTTTGGATCACAGAATGATTTCTGCAGATGCCCTCCTGGGCATCCAGGTGCTTGGGAACCAAGGTATCCCCACACAGAGCTCAGGACAGCACTGGAGAAAATAAGGTTCAGATAGGGTGTCTGTTACCTCTGAATATTAGGGAAATGGTCACAGAGCTCAGAGAGTAAAGACAAATGGGAAACAGATTTCAACTCAGTATCAGAAGATACTACCAACTGGGACTATGCAGATAAAGTAAGTGAGCTCCCCATCATGGAAGGTAACATTTACTTAGGGCTTGAAAGACTAAGTAGGATAGTGAGGAACTATTTGCATTCCCATGTTTACTGCAGGATGATTCATAAGAGCCAAGATTTGGAAACAACCTAGGTGTCCATCAGTGGATGAAAGGATAAAGAAGATGCAGTAAACATATATAATGGAATATTACTCAGCCACAAGAAAAAAGAAAATCCTGCCACTTAAGACAGCATGGATGGACCTTGAGGGCATTATGCTAAGTGAAACAAACCAGACACGGACAAACACTGCATGGATCTGCTATATATAGTATCTTAGAAAGAAAGAAAGAGAAAAAGAGAGAAAAGAAAGAAGAAAGGAAGGAAGGAAGCATGGAGAAAAAAGAAAGAAAAAAAGAAGTCAAACTCACAGAAACAGAGAAAAGCAGTTGCCAACCTCTGGGGAGTGGAGGAAACAGGGAGAGGCTTAGTAAAAGCACAAACTTTCAGCTATAAGATGAATAAGGTCTGAGGATCTAATGTAAAACATGGTGACTATAGTTGATAACACTGTATTGTATCATTGAAATCTGCTAAGAGAGTAGAACATAAAAGTTCTCACTTGAAAAAAAAAAGGATGGATATGTCGGGTGATAGATGTGTTAATTAATTAGATGGGGGGGTGGCATCCTTTCACAATGCATACATTTATCAAGTCACCATGATGTACAGCTTAAATATCTTAGAATCTTATATGCCAATTATATCTCAGTAAAACTTTTTAAAAAAGTAAAATAAAATTACAAAAGAGCATTTTGTTTGTTTGTTTGTTTGTTTTAAAGATTTTATTTGTTTATTTGACAGACAAAGAGAGCACAAGCAGGGGGAGCAGCAGGCAGAGGCAGAGGAGAAGCAGGCTTCCCACCAAGCAGGGAGCCCAATGTGAGTCTCAATCCCAGAACCCTGGGATCGTGACCCGAGCCAAAGGCAGATACGTAATGAAGGAGCCACCCAGGCACCCCAAAAGGACAATTTTTTTAAAGAAGCAAGAATTCAACAGATGAAACTAAGGGGGATGCAAAGGTTGACTGAGCCATTTCATTTTGTAGTTTCTTAAAAACTTCTAGGATATGATCATTCCATTCTGTACTTTAACTTCACACCCTACAAACCTGGTGAAAATGCTCCCAATTTCACCTTCCACTTCTCCCCTGCTCTCCACTCTCACTTCCAAAGCACCGACCCGCAGCCCTACCTGGCAGTGTAGGCCCTGAGATTTCTGGGCCTTGGCTGCCCAGGGTCACCAGTAATGGCTACAAATGCCTTTCCCGCGTAATGAGGATAGAGGGCAGTTTGCACAAGCCCAGGGACTAGCGGGCTGTGGTGCTTAAAAAGCTCTGCATTTTTTCTTGGTGTGCCTCTTTCTTTCCCTTTGGTCTTTTGCTTTGTTTCTTAAATTCCGCATATGAGTGAAATCAAAGGGTATCTATCTTTCTCTGACCTCTTTGAAAAAAAATAGTCTTTAGATCTATGACATTGCAAATGATTTCATTCTTTTCTATGGCTGTGTAATAGTCCATTGTGTGTGTGTGTGTGTGTGTGTGTGTGTGTGTGTGTGTGTATTCCATTCATCAGTTGATGGACACATGGGCTGCTTCCATAATTTGATGATTGAGGATATGCTGCTATATAGCCATGGAGAACACACCGATGGCTACTGGCAGTAGGGAGGGCAAAGTAGGGTGGAAATGTATGGGGAAAAGTAGGTGATGGGGATTGAGAAGGGCACCTGTTTTGATGAGCACCGGGTGACGGATGGAAATATTGAATCACTACATTGTACACTTGAGACTCATGCTATACTCTCTGCTAACTAACTGTAATTTAAATAAAAACTTTTTTTAAAAAAAGCTCTTCATTTTTTTAAAGGCAGCTGCTGCTATTGAGTTCTAGCTCACTTGACCAAATCTTCAGATTTTTTTCTTCAAGAGAAACCAGAAATCCTTATTTTTTTTTTAATGTGGCCTCTCTCAAATTTTTAAACATTGGCAGATCAATTAAAAAAGAATTAAACACTAGAGAGCCATCGAGAAGGGGTCTGCCACCAGCTCCAGCCAGTGGCCGTGGACTGGAATGGTTGCTGCAGGCATCCAGTTCTAGATGGGCTCCCAGACACAGAAGTGCCCCTGTCCAGTCTCGTTGAGGCTCTATCCTGACTTGCATACAGCCTGGCTTCCTTGGGCCTGGAAATGCTTGTTACTAAGGCCTTTCCCCACCTGACATTTGGGAATCCTAAGTAATACCGCCAGGGCCCAGTCCTGACCTGATGTTCTCATTGGGCACCTTCCCATATCTCTTGACGGCTGAACACTCATTCTTGTGGTTCAGCCATGCATCCTTCTGGCAGGTGCGGTCACAGTAGTGGGCAAACTTGCACTGCCCACAGCGATGGAGCTTCTCCTGCCTCTTGAAGCAGGTGTGGCACACGAAGTTAACCAGGCTGGAAACAGAGGGAGAAACAGTTGACTGGGGTGGCACAGCAGAAAAGGAATGCAGTAGACATTGGACCCCATGTGGGAGATGGTATTGCACCCTGCTTTATAAGCCTTTCAATTTAACTCAGCGAGTGTAGATTTATGACCCCTATTTGGTTGGCACTGAGAATACATAAGCCATCAGAGGAGTGAGTGAACCTGCATGAGGAGGCTATGATAGTGGACCCATGGGGTGTTCCTGGAACACACTTGAACAGACACTTGAGGAGCCCAGGAAGTCTTCCAGGCCAAGGGACTGGGTGGAAATTCCTCATGGTCCCCCTGCCAAAAGCCACAGGTCACTGGCACCATGGCGTGGGAGGGAGCGCTCTGTGTGACATGACCTTCTCATTCTTTTTTTTTTTTTTTAAAGATTTTATTTATTTATTTGACAGACAGAGATCACAAGTAGGCAGAGAGGCAGGCAGAGAGAGAGGAGGAAGCAGGCTCCCCGCTGAGCAGAGAGCCCGATGCGGGGCTCGATCCCAGGACCCTGAGACCATGACCTGAGCCGAAGGCAGAGGCTTTAACCCACTGAGCCACTCAGGTGCCCCGACCTTCTCATTCTTAAAATGCAATGACCCTTTCCCTGAAGAATAAAACTCATATCTGCAACAGGAGGGAACATGAAACATGGTACATTTTACACAAAATGGGGTCCACACATTGTGATACATGTCACAGTTCTGTGCATTTTGCAAGAGTAACAATTACAAGGTCACTGATGTCACTGAGGTCATCCACTGTATTCTCCTGGCTCAGAGAGCGAGTAGCAGTGAAGAGAAGTTCGTGCCTGCCCACTCAGGAGGAGAGGGAGAGAGGCATAGGCAGATGAGGTTCCTTACCCCATGCTTCCAGTCCCCAGTGTCCCCAAGAGAGACCCGTGTGTCTCCCAGGTGAGAGCTGTCTTTCAGGCAGAAAAGGGTATCATTAGCATGAAGGAAACGTACTTCAAGACATAACCTAACACCGAGAGCGAGTGAAATCTGGTATGACGCGCAATATCTCCGTATCTCTGCAGTGTGGGGAAAATAAATCCTGGCCCCTGAAGCAGAGAAATGATGAAAAGAAGTTCAGCAGTATGCACAGAAGCACTGAGCTTCCCAGGAAAAATGGGTATGTAAACTCAGGCTGGAGTTTATAGTCTAAAGAGGGATCTCAAAAGCATAGGAAAATAGGGGTTTTTAGAATCCGAACATTCTAGAGCCTGAAAAAAGAAACTTCAACAAAACATGCAAGTACAGAAATCCCTTGTGTTCATCTCTGACCAAGCCTTTTTGAAATTCCCATAGTAAAAAAGAGTGCACTGCTTCCAAGAAGAGTTAGTCCATTGTTGGCTAGTCCTAACTATGGCAGATTTCCTCTTCGTGATAGGCTCAAATTTGCCTTCCCGAGAAACATACTCCTGTCTTCTCATTGGGCTCTCTGGATCCTTGTCTCATGGAACAGGCCTGGGCAGGTCAGTGTTTCAAGAATCTGAAGACCACTGCCGTGATTCCCCTTCACTTCCCCTCTCAACATTAAATATTCCCAGTCCCTTCAATAGTCCCATTCTGGTCTCAGTGTGCCCACAATGGGTCCCTGCAGCCAAAAGAAGCCAAAGACACAGCAGGGCAATCAAGCAAGAAGCCAGGGCAACAGCCCAAAGGCCAGGCCCCATGGTCCCAGGACAGCATCAAGAAATGGACAGACAGGTGGAGAGCTAAGCTGAGGGCACTGCATGGGCTATTGCTCTAAGCTAGGTCCTGCATTTCCTAAAGTCCAGTTTTCAGTCTCTGGGTCGCCAACTCAACACACCGCTGTGTCCCCAACTGCTATGAGGTGCGTTGCTAATAATTTGTTATTAACCATGAAGTACTCACAGGCAAGGAAGGTTAGTGGTTATTTCTAAGTTTACAGCAGGTTCAAGGTTATCCCCATAATAATGTCTTCCTCACTCCTCTGCGATCCCTTAAGCTTTCCCAGTGGGAGAGGAAGGGTAGAATTACACTGGCATATTTAGAATTGCAAAGAATCTGCACCCATCGTAGCTATGCCACAGAGGGTATTCCCTGCTTGAAAAGGTCATTTGCCATGAGCACTCCAGCAGAACAGAACACACAGGCAGGGACCCTGACCATTTAATTGTGTCAACAAAGCCCTAGAGATGGGTAGCTATAAATTTCTCACATCTGCCTCAAGTCAAGATAGCATTCTCTGGCAGGGATGTGAAGTTCATCAGCAGAGACCGAACTGCTGAAGAATCCAAGTAATTTGGATCCCAATGAGGCTCCAAATTCTGTTTCCTGGCCACTCAAAGGTGGATGGTGGGTCACAGTGCTTTATAATTATGGTACCCAGAACAGAGTACAGTATCACATTTCCTGGATCTAAACATTGTGATTCTGTTAACTCAGAAAAAAAAAAAAAAATCACAGTTATTTAAGACCAAATAACAAATATAGACACCAGAACCTCCCAAGTTTTCTTAAAGGTGCTGCAGCCAAGTCAAAGTTTTCCCCAATGTGTCCATACAACGCTGTGTTTTTTTAAATAGCTTTGAGGTATGACTGACATACATATCCAAAATCTTTAACCTGATAGACTCAGATATTTGCACATACCTGTGAAACCATCACCATGACCGAGACAGTGAACCTATCCAACATTCCCCCAAATTTCTTCATGACATTGAATTTTTGTAACCTGAAGTGGGGGCCTTCCCCTTTACCCCTAGCTGATAGTATTCCAAATGGTCCAGACCACTTTCATTCTGCCATCATTTCTATCAGTAGATGATACAGGGCTGAGAGCAAGTCTTAGGTTGGGAAGAGGAAGGAGGAGCAGACACCCACTTCTGGGGTATCAGGACCCAAAACTGGAATACAAACCCAAGGCAGGAAAGAAAGGGAAATAGTGAGAGAGGAGAGAGAAGCAAGCACAATCATGCTGGCTGTCACTTGTGACTTGTCATGTGGAGTTCCATGCCTATCTGCTCTAGGGCTGCCATCAGGGAACAACCCCACATTGGGACTGCTCTAGCATTTTACACCCAATTTTTAGATATTTTTAGACTACTCAAGCATAATATCCTCATATTTTTATTCATACAGATATATTCACGTTCATAGACATATTTCATGTGGAAACTGAAATTTGCACCTACCAAATATTACGCTTTGCAGTTTCCACACTATTTCACTGTTTCACATTTT
>ML105863.1:20905-51112 GCA_003697995.1 Taxidea taxus jeffersonii | reverse complement strand
TTTTTTTTTTTAAGATTTTATTTATTTATTTGACAGAGAGAGAGAGAGATCACAAGCAGGCAGAGAGGCAGGCAGAGGGAGAGGGGGAAGCAGGCTCCCTGCCGAGCCGAGAGCCCTACGTGGGGCTCAATCCCAGGACCCTGAGACCATGAACTGAGCTGAAGGCAGAGGCTTAACCCACTGAGCCACCCAGGTGCCCCCAGAATGGACAAGTTTTACAGCAGCATGAGACTTGCACCTGCAGCAAACAAACTTTAGTTTTCTCCAAAACGCAAATTGAGGAATTGTACACACACATGGCTCTCAGCCTAGAACTCCCATGCCTTCCCACACTGGTTTTGTAAGCAGAGTCTTCACACCCCCATTACCTATCTGGCTGAGGCTGCCTATGATCATTCCAGTTCCTTTGGTGAGTGGACAGTAACTGTTTCAGAGCTTGGAATCTTTTCATTTTTAGTTTGATGTTTAAGTGTCTTTTATTTATGGAGCATCACTGGTCCAGGATAGCTTGCCTTTAAATTAAAAAAAAATCTGCAATAAAATTTATTGTTTCTCTATACAGCACTTTCTTTCTGTAGACACATTCATCTCTGAAAACTCCTCACTCCGGATTCTCAAAAGGGCCAAGGAGAGTAATGGAGATTTTGATGAAATAGCTTTCAACTTTGAAATGCTCTTTCTCTAGAACAGTGTCAGAGCCACTGTGGGTGGTTGTTAAAAAATTGAGATTCCTGGAATTCAACCGAGGTCTACCGAATCAAAATCCCTAGTGCCAGTTCTGGAAACTTCAGTACACACAAGTCTGATAAGCACTTTTGTAGCCCTCTGCCAGATGCCACTAGGTTGTTTTCAGGGCACATGCTATACCTATTTCAGAGTCTTAGGCTCGTATCATACTTATATAGAAATTCACCTACTATTTGGCTGCCTACCTTTTGCCTGATTTTAGAGAGATGGGTTATTGTCTAAATGATTTACTGAAAACAGAAATAAGGATTTTTTTTTTGGTTCCCTTTCTGATCCCCTCTTCCTCTTCCCCATCCTCCCCAACTTTTCTCTCTTAAAACTTTCCTGGCCTCAGTTAGAAACATATGTGACATACTGAGAAAGATATAGGGGAAAATGCCAGACAACAATAAAATGTCAAGGTGAGCCAACCTCATTTTTGGTATTCACATAGAAAGTCTGAGAGGGAGAAGTTAATTTACAGGTGGGTTCTCCAGGGGAAGGATGGCATACTGCAAGGCTCTTGGGGAGAGCGTCAGAGAGGTGGAAAGCTGCATGTCGAAGAAAGAAACAAAGATTTAATTTGTGAGGGAGGGTGACTGGTAGTGAACTCAAGGTATGTGAGTATGCTAATTCTACACAAAATACGACCCGCTGTAACTACATGAAAGAAGGTTGTGCGAGGAAGACGGGTTGAAAGAAATTTCCTTGACTTCTAGCTGAGCCAAAGAAGAGATTATTCACCTGCTTGTATGCAGAAATATGGCCTCACAGGAGGTTTTAACCTATATACCTGTATGTTGACTACCTCCAAATCCTAAAAGTAAAATTCTCAAAGAGGCAGGAAACACACCTGGGAAACAGTCTCATTCTCACGAAAATCCCTAACATAGTACAGGTCAAAATTAAACTCACTTTTCTTAAGTCATTTAAACATGACTAAATGTGCCTGTAAGGCAC
The DNA here is from genome assembly GCA_003697995.1 of Taxidea taxus jeffersonii. NCBI lineage: Eukaryota > Metazoa > Chordata > Mammalia > Carnivora > Mustelidae > Taxidea > Taxidea taxus. Next base: position 49,426 of record ML105863.1, on the reverse strand, counting down.
CAAATGTTTTACTCTGCACTTGCCTTAAGTAATGGCAAAGAATCATATGATTCCCTGTATCGTATTATTCCCTTCCAGCCTACAGTGCTTCTATTAATTTTGGTCAAAACGGTTCCTTTGGATTGGGCACTATGCATAGGAGCCCCAAATCACAGAGCACAAAATTCCATTTTACAACAAGCAACTTAATGAAAGCCGATAGCTGTCAACTGGAAAACACTATGGCCCAGGGAGTTTGGACTGGAGAGGGGTGGAGAGGTGTGGGGTATGAGCGGTTGTTTGGGAACAGCAGGTGCTGATGCCCGGGGTCACCCAGTGGGGGTGTGGGGACATCATGAGGTCATAAGGCAGCACTGAGGAAGGAAACACCAAAGACAAGGTTTTCTTGCTTCATGCTAACCCTCTGGGCGGGACCTGATTATGGATTTTAGTGGAATGAATAAAGTAGGAGCAGAAGTTGAGGCAGGGGGACCCTGGGTACATATTCATGTAATGCATGGACATAATCATCAACAGGAGTCACAGCATGCATCAGCTGGCTGTCTAACCTTTAGCCAACTATTATTTTCTCTGCGTTAAACTAACACTGATGGATTACTTTAGAAAAAGGATGGACCACCTTCTCTAATTGTCTAAGGCTACAGGCAAAAATAATTGACCTCATTCTCCTAACTGTGAATGGGAGAATGAAATTCTAACACCCCCACCCTCCCCACCCCCGCCCAGCTCGCTGCCCCCTGCAGGATGTATGCTCATGATTTGTTTCCATGGCAATCGAATTTCCAGGAGAAAAGCATCCTGAAAGTTGAAGTTATAGTCCCAGCTTTTAAAACTCTGATCACAAAACCTTTCTCTGAGTGGAAAATTGGCTAAATCATGTTTCTTGTCTTTTTCCTCTCACCTACTCTGTTCCTTGAGCTTCTGATTCACGACTGTGCACCAAGGACATTGCGGACGTGGAAGTGAAATGACTATAAAATATTTAGCTCTACAGAGAGGCAGACTTGGCTCCTGAGATCTTGCTAATTGGGCGGGTGCCTGCCTTTTCCCTCACCGACCCATCCCCACATCTCCAAAGTTTTCACCATACATGGAAACGTATTCAGGAATTGATTCTAGAGTTATGTAACCAATGTTCACAGACTTCTGTGAAAAACGAGTCTCATTATTTTAAGACTGGGGTTGAGTCTTGTCAATGTGGTTGGGTGTGAGATTAGGGAGTCAGGAGGTCTCTGGCAAACATGAGAGAGCATAGCAAGTCCATATGGGATGAAATTTGTATTAAAAAAAAAAAAAACCCGCAAACGTTGTGCCGGCTAACAGATAAAAACAATAACAACAACTAAATCCCAAATAGAAATTTACTTGTCAGATGAAACTGCCAGGACTCCATGTTCCAACTCCTGCTTTAAAATCACGTTTCATATTTATAAAGGCCGCTCCAAACTCAAATCGCAAAGCAGTTTTAGAGAATGGGATATTTGGGGTCATCTACCTTTCTTGCTGTATTTTGTCATTAAAATAGTAACTGAAAGACAACCAGGGGCTATGCATTCCTTTTATTTCTGAAATGGCATATAGATAAAACCCAAATATTGAGATTTATCTAAGTATGTATGCCATTCTTTTTTTTTTTTAAGATTTTATTTATTATTTATTTAACAGACAGAGATCATAAGCAGGCAGAGAGAGAGGGGGAAGCAGGCTCCCTGCTGAGCAGGGAGCCCGATATGGGGCTGGATCCCAGGACCCTGGGATCATGACCTGAGCCAAAGGCAGAGGCTTTAACCCACTGAGCCACTGAGGCACTCCTGGTATGTATGCCATTCTATTGATCTGATTTATATGCTGGTAAGATGTCACTCAATATAATATTCTGAGGTAACACTAGCAAAGGAAAAGGACTTTCAAAATTATTGAGTAGAACAGGAGAGAAAAGCAGAGTGATCCTGCACCATTTGGGGCAACTTCTGGGAGATATAACTATTGTTGTTACTGCTACTATTATTTCCTCATTCATAGCAGCATTCCTGGTACACACCGAGGGCTCACATCGTGGTTGTTGAATTAAAAAAAAAAAAATTCAAAGTTATTGTATTGTGTTTCACCTTCTGCAGCGCTTTGTATTTCAAATGAAGTTCGGGGTAAAAATGTCAGTGTGATCAATAACCAATCTTCCAGAATAACAGCTTGACAAATATCTGTGTTTTAAATTAAGAGCTAACGGAGAATAACGCTGTTCCTGAGGTCCCATATGTAGAAACGTCTCGATGATTTTGTCCCTTGCTTACATCTCATTGACAAAAATCCATCTTAGAACTGAAGCATTTACGAAGAGGACAAATGTGCAGTGAATCTGAACCAGTTAAACCTTCATAGTGTAAATGAAACCTTTAAATCGTGTGAACCACCAGCAGCCTTGCAACTCTTTACATGTGCAAAGAATTGAATGAAGACATATGGTCACCATCAACTTGGTTATTTAATTCCGAGATGACACACGTATTAATCTAACTGAAAGGGGAAGCTACTATATGGCTGGTTGTAATTAGCCAACCACAAATTTCTATAACCACTTCAGTCTAAACCAAAAGCCAAAATGGCATTTCATGATTACAGCATCCCACCCAGATTTGCATTTCTTGATGAATTCCCAAGGTTAGGATACGAGCCATACTGTAAAACCAACCCTCAATTACACCTTTTTAGAGGGGAAGATTAGTGGCAGGTGGTGTCTGCTATAAAAGCCTCATTAAAACACCTTCTGGTGGAGTTTCACAAAAGGAAGCCACCAGATGGAGACCCATCTCCACATGGTAGTCTTACCTCAAATGAGAGTTTCACCTGACACTTTGGGGACAGACAATTTTTTTCTCACCTAACAAGCCACTGAGGTTCAAAAGACGATCTATTAGGATTAATCGTACTTGATCACTAATCCATTGTAATGCCATATGCTGCAAGCGTTGTTCACTGTGAAGCCTAGAGCCAGGTAGAGCCCCTCTGGTCATGTAAACCCTCCCATTTGCCTGCAGCTAATCTAATTTCACCTCCTCTGAAGACCTCAGATGCCAGGAGAAATGCTTAACTCTTCCTACACTGTCTCTGATGCATTTTTGAGTGGTAGCAAATCTGATCTCAAAGGTAACGGCGCTGCAACCTGCCGCCTAATGGGAAAATGATTTTCCTGGTGTTGTTTGTTAGTGGGGTGAATGGATAGAACATATTTCTTCCATTGTGCATGGATTTTAAAGCCCTATTCCCGGCCTTCTGATCAGCACAGCTTGGTGTTACTCATCTCCTCTTCCCTAAACGTTGTTTGTCAAATCTGCGATTTACTGGGTTGGAACAAATGGCCAGCTGGGCAGAGAAAGGGAAGTTTACATTTCATAGAGGAGATTTTGTCACCTTATGTGGTCCTTGAAATGGCAGGATTCCCCCACCCCCCACTGTGGTTGGACTCTTACTGCTAAGTGCCAGAGTCTCTCGTATTGTCTCTGTGTGTGTGTGTGTGGTTCTCTCATAAATTTTGTGTTAAGCTACTTCGGAACCACCACCTACTATGTTGGGTTCTGTAAGAAAGATGGCCTTTCTCGCTCAAGACCCCGTGTCTACGATTTACCCACAGGAAGGTAATTGTACCCGTATGGGCACATTTTGCTCTAGTCCTGGGGTCCCGATATGAGGAGTTATGGAATAACTTCCAAATTCACTACAATATTTTTTTTTTTAAGATTTTATTCATCCGTTATAGAGAGAGAGAGAGTGAGCACAGGCAGACAGAGTGGCAGGCAGAGGCAGAGGGAGAAGCAGGCTCCCTGCCGAGCAAGGAGCAAGGAGCCCGATGCGGGACTCGATCCCAGAACGCCGGGATCATGACCTGAGCCGAAGGCAGCTGCTCAACCAACTGAGCCACCCAGGCGTCCCTCACTACAATATTTTGTGGTCACTTGCTTTCAACTATAGACAGACTGCTAATCCATCTCCCATGTCTACTAGACAGTATTACCATGATAACAATAGTTTTCCCCTAACGTAATATATGATGCCGTTAGGAAATGGGGCCTGGCCTCCTGATGCATCCGAAGTGTGGGGCCTCACACTTTCTTAATAAACTGCTCCCCAAAATGCAATAATATTTAGAGAGTTACCATAATTATAAGACCTAATCAGTGATTCAAAAATATAACCCTTATATTGCATAGTCACGGACGGGCCATTCTGATTAAAATGCAGATTCTTAGGACCTAACACAGACTGACAGAATTAGTCTCTGGAGTTGAATTCTGAGCATTTACTTTTCTTTTTTTTCCCACAAGTTTTGTTTGTTTGTTTACAAATTTTTCAGATGATTCTGATGCATGCTAAAATGTAAGGCCCAAGTAAGAGAACACATGTTCCCATTGCCTACTGTGAAACCCCACAAGGGCCCCAAGACCCCAACTCTCTTCTTTCCTCATATTGAAGGCAGAGTGACACTGTGGTCAGGGGACATAATGTGACCACAAGTTGTTTGCTGAAGGGCGTGGGAAAATACCCCCTCTCCCCCGAGTTGTTCCCTGGATCAAATTTTTAACTAGGCAAGATTGCTATGAGTATTTTTTTGTTATCTAATGTGCCCCATATCATACATGTTTACGAACACTTAAAAAAAATCTTAAATTTCTAATGACACATATAAATCACGCTAGTTTTTTTGTTTGTTTGTTTGTTTGTTTTTAGTTTATGTAGTCACCAGACACCACAGATTAAAAAATCTAGCTTTCACATTCTGCATCTGGAAGACTTTATTTTATCATACATAAGAACAGCTAGATTTGTCTGGACAAAATTATCCTAAGGTTTTTTTGTTTTTTTTTTTTACACAAAAGATAAAGATTTAAAAAAAAAAAAAGGCAAGAACACTCAGTAGCCAATTCGTTAGACTGAAGCAGAGAGTCCAAGTTTTCTCTATAATTACACATGAAAGATATGGCTTCTCTGTTTGATGCAATTACATTTCCAGAAAAGCCTGGGCAATACCTAGTTTCATTAGTCTCCCTTTTTCACAAGGAAGATTTTCATTTCCATATATATCAAGTCATCCAAGATGCAAATATTTTCTTATAAGTTTTGGCAATCAGACTCCAGAGAGGAAAGTCTCAGTCCATCCTCTGACGTTAGAGACCTGCCTTATCTTCCTCAGCTCCACTCCTATCCCAGCACATCTATAGGAAAGAGGGCTTTGCTAAGTCTTAAAGGAAACCCAGACAAGCAGAGGCGAGATCAGCTAGTACTTGCTGCCCTACTCTGAACTTGGACCTTAATCTGCACACCAAGGAGAGTAGGGATCCTCTCTTTCTGTGTGCAGAACAGAGTCAGCCCCAGTCTGGTGAGGCGTGCAGGGGGCCAGTGTGTTTTGGAGGATCAGGAAGCAGCTGACTGTCCAGGCCAGCAGTCTGTCTGCATTGTGGTCACTGTGCTCACTGGGGCGCTGTGGGGCTTGCAGAGGGCGGGGAAATATCCTCTTCCCTTTCCCTTTCCCACTTCCCCTTCCCTTCCCTTCTCTTCCCTTCCCTTTCCCTTTCCCTTCCCTTCCCTATCTTTTCTCCTCTCCTGTCCTCCACCCCCTCCTTCCTTCCTTCCTTCTTTCTTTCCTTCCTTCCTTCCTTCCTTCCTTCCTTCCTTCCTTCCTTCCTTCCTTCTTCTTTTTTATTTTTGGCAATATGCTCTTTGCTCTTCCTGGCCATCTCCTCTTTATTCTCTCATTAGCCTACTATTAGGAGAGAAAATTGACTCTGCCATAATGTCCTTTGAGGAATATAATTCTCAATGACCCTTAGGAAGTAGTGGTGACTTGGAAGGGTGTCCAAAATTAAATTTATGACATGACAGAGGTAAATGATCCTGAATTTCCTTTTCTTTCACTTTTCATTTGTCCCGCTTCTTTGATAGTAATATCTATTGCAACAAAATACATACTGCCCACAGACATTGGAGCACAGTTCAAAGACAGATGTATCTAGTGTAATATTTTATATTAGTATAAAATAGAGCATTCGGCTTTGACAGGAAAAGGTTTGAATTCTTACAAGGCAGCATTTGTGTTTGTCTTCACTTTGTCTAGTATTATGTAATTTTGAGTCAGTTCTCCATTTTCCTTGCCACATTTCCCTCAAACATTCTTCTTTTCCTTGGTTATTTTTCTTTGTTTTCTTTTGTTTCTACTCCTTCCCAGATTCTCCCTGGTTATATCTGGACAGTGTGGGGTACTCTTCCATTCACGACTGAAGGTGTCTGTTTGTGTCTGAGTGTAGGTCATGGCCAGCCTCCAGAAGTATTCATTCTTCCTCCTGACATTCTTCTCCTTTCTCCCCGCTTCCCTAATGTTTTTTTCACCATGACATTAAGTCAGGATTTCCACGTTTTCAACGAATACAAAAATATCTGTTTTTATGCACTTGTAGCTATTTTTTGTACATATTCCTATGGATTAGGGGAAAGGGAACACATGTATTTCTCAGCCCTCTGCTTTGTGGGCGCTAATATGTGGAAAAGCTTTTGGTTCAAGAGCGAAAGGAAGTGGTCATGATATAGAAACAGCTATGCCCATTTTTTTTCAATACTCCTTAGTCAATTTGGTTATCAAAATAAAACAATTTCTTTTCTTCTGTAAAACATTTACTCACAGGGCTTTTATCTTCTCTAGTTACCTCAGCTGGCCCCCAAAGACGAAACGTGAGCCCCAATTAGAAGGCGTAAGCGGTGGGAGGAGCAGAGTGAGGTGCCTAACTCCCCTGTGGCTGTTCTTAGGAACCAGACAAGATTCTCTCAACCAACCTAATTTCTTCTCATTTAACTAATACAAGGCTGGGAGTGACCTTTGCAGGCCAGCAGGCAGGAGCTGAGAAACACTCCCCCAAATGAGCAAGGATGTATATCTGTTTACTACACAGCATGCTGGCCTGGAGCTAATGACATTAATCCCCCTACTGCATTTCATTAGATGACAGACAGGGAGCCACACTTTGGACGGAATCAACTGCTTCTCCCCATCAGGCAGCTGCGGAGAGGAGTCGCTCCAGGATCAGCACCGCTCCCCTCATTTGCTTTTCTTCCTCTATTATCCCTGACATGTTCACTGAACTACAGACTGCATATGTTTAAAAATAATTAAACGCGCTCCAAACAAATAGGCAATGTTTCCACGATCCCTGCAATGAACGTTCTGCGTGTTTTGACAGATTTTTCTGCTCGTTGGATTCATCAAGCAGCCTGGCTCTTTGCTGTCACTCCTGACAACCCTGCAGATAAACCCCGAGGGCAGGCTGGCTGGCCCAAGCTCCTTCCCTTGCTCTGACCTTGAGGCACAGAGAACTTCCAGGCTGAGGGTCCAGAGACTGTTGGAGAGATCCACGTCTGGGGTTCCAGGACACCATGGTTCCTATGTGGCACCATTAGATGAAAGACAAAAGAAGGGCAAAATAACATTGGGGTTTGATTTTGAGTGGCTCTGCTGTATTATACTGAGAAAATAGACACGAAGGTAATTCCATGAGAAAACAGCAAGACTATTCTAAGACAGTAAGACCATCTTCACCCCAGTTCTCTGTCAGATCTTCTCATCCCACTGCTTACAATGCCCCATTTTTAATTTTTTTAAAAATAAAATGCCTCTGCTAAAGGATGAAGAGGAAAGAAGAGGAGGAGTAGATAAGATGCAGCTTCTAAAGCTCCATAAAATACAGCATGATTAAGCAAATTAAAATGTGTATAAAGAGATTTAATCACAGAGAAGATTAAGAGTAAAGGGGTGAGGAAGACACTTGGCAAATTTAGGGCACAAAAAGCATGCCAAAAAAAAAGAAACCTCATTGTTTGACTTTCTGATACAAAAGTTCTCCTCATACATAAGACGTATTGTGACATCAGCAACAACGTCTTCAACAATATTCATTAACAGATTGATAGGTGAATGGGAATTTCTTGATCTCTCAATATAGGCTTATGGAATCTTGCAGAAGCATAACTATTCTACAGGAATTCTATGGAATAAGGAGTTTGTGGATGTGTACATCTGAGTCGTCCGAGGGAAGTGATCAATCCATGTTGGCCTCAAACAGTCCCAATGGTCTGGATTAACTTTGAGAGAAAACCTACTGACAGGTGCTCTCTAAATCCTTTAGGTAACATGTTCAACTATGATTTGACTCAATATTGATAACAATTAACATGCAGTAACATTAACTTACCTTGGCTGTTCTGATAGTCATTGATGCCCAAGGTCATCCTCACATCATGTGGATCTTAACCAAGAAGACCTTGCAGGAAAGTAGAAGTTTCTCCTCAAGAAAGAATTTCCTAATGGACTGCAAAATGGATTATCAAGTGCTAAATTCTACACCAGAAACTGGGAACCTGGAGCCCATGGGTCAGGTCCAGCCTACTGCCCATTTTTTTTTTCTTAAAGATTTTATTTATTTATTTGAAAGACAGAGATCACAAGCAGGCAGAGAGGCAGGCAGAGAGAGAGAGGAGGAAGCAGGCTCCCTGCCGAGCAGAGAGCAGGATGCGGGACTCGATCCCAGGACCCTGAGATCATGACCTGAGCTGAAGGCAGAGGCTTAACCCACTGAGCCACCCAGGTGCCCCCTTACTGCCCATTTTTATATGGACTATGCAAACTATGGTTTTTGACATTTTTTCACATGGTTGAAAAAAATGTTAAAAACCCAATCTTTTGTGACATGTGACAATTATTGATACTCAATTTCACTATCCACCAGTTAGGTTTTATTGGAACCCAGCTGTGTTCACTCATTTACATATTGTGTATGGCAGCTTTCATTACCACAAAGGCAGGGTTGCAAGACACTGCATGATTCACAAAGTCTAAACTATTTATCATCTGGCCCTTCACAGAAAGTTTGCCAACCCCTGTCCTGTACCATTAACAACAGAGCATGACTATGACGCCATTAACATTTTTTCTGGTTGCCAAAGTAAAACAGAGTCAAAATTGGTCATGTTTTCTATAGGGGAATGTGATAATATGTATCAAATAACATAAAGCATGCTTGCCTTGTGACTCATAAAGTCCTCTTCTAAGGGATTTATCCAACAGTGGAGGGTGGGAAATAAACATGGATAATAGTGGGAGATAACATAGCTTTAATGGAAAAAATGATGAAATGAATTATGGTATAATTATGCAGTTAAACCCCCGTAGTCATTAAAAAGATGATTAGATGTATTGGGAGGACACAGATAAATCGATGGACATGTTTTCAGCCTGCCTGTATGATCTCCCCCTTCTTAGGAAGAAGGATCCTTCGTGGGGTGGGGGTGGGGGGTTACCAGGCTTGGCCTTTCATTGTATTTTTGGGAAAACCTACGGAAGTAGTGGAAGCAAGAAAAGGCTAAACTAATATACATTTTATGGATACAGAACTACTGCTCTAGGAAGAAGGAGGTGGGAATGGAGCTGTGAAGTTGGGGAGACCTTGTGCCAGTTTCCTAGGGTTTCTGCACCAACACACCCAGGGTGGTTTAGAGCAAAAGAATTTTGTGTTGTCACAGTCTGAAGACCAGAAGTCCAAAAGTCAAGGTGTTCACAAGACTATGCTCCCTCTAAAGGTAAAAAGGAAGGAATAGTTCCAAGTCTCTTCTCTTGGCTTGTGGATGGCTGTCTCCTCTGTGTCTCCCCACATCTTCCTTTCATGTCTCTGTGTCTGATTTTCTCCTTGTATAAGGACAACTGTCCTGTAAGAGTAGGGCCCACATCAATTACCTCATTTTAGCTCAATTAGCTTTGTAAAGCCCCTATTTCCAAATAAGGTCACATTCCCTGGTACCTAGAATTAGAAATCAAATATATCTTTTTGGGGGGAGGTGCATGATTCAAGCCACAAGGAGCAGAGGTAGTGAAAAAAATCAAAGCAGGCTAAGGTTTTGGAAGAGCTGAGATTTTCAGGGTGCTACAAAGAGAACTTCAGTGAGAGATTGTGTGGGGTCGTTTTGCTGTGTACCACGCAAAGAACTGTCTCTTTGTATTTCTGTTGTGCCTCCCCCTTTTTAAATTTCACCTTTCCTTTCTTTTCCTTTTCTTTTGCTTGTTAAAAGGGAATGCATGATTTTGGTATAAAATTCAAAGGCCCCAAAAGTAACCTAATGAAAAGGAAGTATTTCTCTCTCAGAATTCCTAAGCTTCTCAGTTATCTTCTACAGACAACTCCTTGTTACTAGTTTCTTGTGTAACCTTCAAGAGATTTGTTTTATTTTGTTTTTAAGATTTATTTATTTGAGAGAGAGAGAGAGCAAGCACAGAGGAAGGAGCCGAGGGAGAGAGAGAATCTCCAGTAGACTCCTTGCTGAGCATGGAACCCAATGCTGGACTTGATCTCATGACCCTGAGATGATGACCCGAGCTGAAATCAAGATGCAGATGCTTAAGCGACCGCACCTCCCAGATGCCTGTCCTTTAAGAGATATTCTGCGCATATACAGATATATATTGCATATCTTCTGCATTAGCTACTACACATACTCTGTAACTTGGCTTTTTCACTTGAAGATACCTGTCTGGAACTATTCCACATCTTCATCTGGACCTGCCTTATTCATTTAAATAATTGCATTGTATGCATGTTTTCTAATACATTTGGCCAGATCTTTATTGATTAACATGTCGGCTATTTCCATTCTTTTTCTATTATGGTGCCTCAGTGGCTATTTTCTGTACATGTAGTTAATTACTCACAAGATTCTGTATCTGTACTGTATAACCCCTGTATCAGAAAACATATAGATTTTGAATTTTCATAAATATTGCAGATGTGTTCCATCAAGTTTGCACTATGTTGCTTTGCAACATATCATAGTGCCTGATTCCTCACCCCTCCTTCAGCACAGTATGTTATGAAACATTTTAATTTTCACCAGTCAGAAAGATGAAAACTATTTTATTATAGCTTTAACTTGCATTTAAAATATGAATAGGCTTGTGTATTTCTCCTAAGAACTATTTGTATATTCTTTTCTGTGTCTATGTCCTTTGTTTTTCTATTGGATTGTTAGTCTTTTTCTTATGTATTTGCAGTAGTTTTTCTATTTCAAGAAAATGAATTCTTTACTCTCAAAAGATTTGAAAATATTTCTCCCTGATTGTCATTTGATTTTTGTCTCTTTTTTTATGGTGCATTTTCCCCACAGAGAAATGTTTTAATTCCGTATAGTTGGATGTCATTCTTTCATGACTTATAGAATGTGTATTTAAAAAGAACTTCCCTAATCTGAAATTTACAGTTATATATATATATATATTTAACATTTCTTCAGATACTTTGTGTTTTCATGATCACAGATATTTTATAATAGGCACAGATATTTTAGGTGTAAAGATGAATTTCTCGTTAATGCTTTAAAACCATATTGGGCTGGGCATGCCCCCACAGTAAGACTGACTGTGGCCATCTTGCTTACATGTGTATTTTTCCACATGGAAATATGCTTATAATGCGATGCGTGGCAGGTATGAATATGTCAGTCTATGTATTGAGGCATGCAACATATATGATTTAATTTTTTTCATAAACTCATTTCCATTGTGAGCCCGATGCCGCAGTCCAGCTTGGGTAAAGTTAGTCATTTGGGGTAAATACAGTCAATCCAGAGCCTTCTTTTCCTGCTTCTTTCCCTCTATTCAATCTAGGCTGCTCAGGTTCCATGTGGCTTCATGACACGTCTTGGTAACCATAGGGTGAGGTTAGGTTTGCTCCCAATCCATGGTCCTCTTCATTCCATGAGGTAGGGCACAATTCTAGATGGTCCTGGAGCACGGTGATGCCAATGGGATGGCATCCTCTAGGACTACTCTTCCCCTCCGGTCACAGGACTGCAAGAGTCAAACGACTCTCTACCATGATGTCTCCTCGTTACAACCGTAATTCCCTTTCAGGTCCATGGCTCCTGGTGTCACACCCACCCAATCCCAGACACCTGCAAAAACACTTGTCTCTTTCCTATTTGATGGCGGAGCACCTACACACACTATGACAGCTTTAGACCTAGGCACACCTTTCAGTCATTTCAATATGACTCTTGTCCCACAGTAGCTTGGGGACCTAGCTTTACTGCTTATCATCTTCTAGAGCAGTAGTAAGGACTCTATTCTCAGATCGACCAACTACTTGAGGTTTGCATCACTTTCCCTTGGAACTAATTCTGTGAGTGATGAGGAGGAGTTGGGCTTTTCTTTTCATTTTTCCCCTTTATAACACATTTTGGTTTGCTACCTCATTAATATTTTATCAACAAGGGTAGGTGGGGTGAAACATAAGGACAGCTAGCTTAGCAAGCATTTTCCTGAAATTTTCAGTGTTAAACCTAGAGGATAACTTTTTGAGACTTGAAAGTCAAAAATTTGATGTCTCTTTTCTGGAATCTCATTGTTATAAATTACTTTTGAAGCTATAGGGACCATGTGTTTATCTGTCTAGGTTTAGGGGAATGATCACTGGTTATCTAGAGAAATTCAGTGAAGCCTGGACAGCAAAAAAGAATTTCGATAGCAGTTCCTAGTTATATATATAGGAATGAGGAATAAGCCACTTTATATACTACATCATTTTTATAAAAAAATGGATAATCCAAAATATAAAACAACAAAATTTTACAGATAATATGATTATTCAGGATGAAAAGCTTACTCATGAATTTGATATACTTATTTAATTTATGTATTTTATTAAGTACTACATTTTTAGGCATTTTATAAAATGAAAAAGTAATATATCAGTATATAATCATTTTAAATTTTTTTGAAAATACACAAAAGCACAACATAGTAAATGAGATTATGCAAAATCCCAGACATGAGGTATCATCTCTGTCAGTGTTTTGGTGTAATTTTTATTTTATATAGATCAACATATGTTTTGGGCTGCCTGGGTTAAGTTGTCTGTCTTCAGCTCAGGTCATGATCCCAGGGTCCTGGTTTTGAGCCTTCCGTTGGGCTCCCTGATTAGCAGGGAGCCTGCTTCTCCCTCTCCCTCTGCCGCTCCCCCCTGCTTGTGCTTCCTATCTCTCTGCCAAGTAAATAATAAAAGTCTTTAAAAAACACACACAAAAAAAAACAAAAAAAATATATGTTTTATACAATTGGGATTATCTTGTATCCCATCCTTTTAAAATCTTTTCAGCACTAAGGGGTGCCCAGCTAGCTCAGTCGGTAGAGCATGAGACTCTTAAAATCTTTTCAGCACTAACAAACATATTATGAATATTTTCTCATGTCATTAAATATTCTTTACAACATGAGTTCTTGCAGTATTCTATGATATAGATACACTGTAAAAATTTAAAACAGTCTTTTGTGGTACATTTATATCTTTTCTAGTTTATCAATATTATACAAATAATTCTATAAAGAATATATTTATAGCTAAACTTTATGTCCTTGATCTCCCATTTTTTTCCTTAGAAGTGAAGCTAATATGTTTCAGTGTAAAAATATTATACTAATCTGGAAAACATCTAGTTGGTTAAAATTAAATGTCCACCTTGGCTATTAAAAAAAGTCCTGGTAAGCCATCTAAAGAATGTCTAGTTTCAACCCATGTGACCTTTCTAGTGTGCCACCTTGAGAACCTAATTTAAAATTACTCCTATACATCTGAACATGGAAATATGCTGCATAAGAATTTTAGCTACCATATAGTTAAATGTAAGAATTTCTACTAAAATGCTTGTTGTATTTTTGAAAATTTGATATGGAATTTTTTTCTCATAGTAGCCTACTTCATAAAAATAAAAAGTTAAAAATAATACCACAGTATACATGATTGTGATGGTTTTAAAATGGCCGCCAACTCTTCAATTCTCCTTTTTATTGATAAGTGCAGTCTATCTTTTCTACCCTTCTCCCTGGTAGACATGTGATGGTTTTCACCAATAGAAGATGGCCAAAGGGACACTAGACAACCTCTGAAGGAAACCCAAACAAACACCACTCAGTTTGCAGCTTCTAACTTCTTTGCTGGGACACTGGGATGCCATGGAGAAAGTGTTCCCTGAGCCACGGAGCTGGAGAAGGTGCCACTCGGCCCTGGAGCCTACAGTCCTGGCTGAGCTTGGTAATGCAGCCACACTCACCAATGAGCCGGACAGGAGGATAAAGGGACCATCTTGGAAGTGAGTCATCCAGCCCCCGCTGTAACAGTTCCTAGGTGTTTAGATGGCCTTCAGTTGAGGCCTGGTATGTGGATAAGAGACAAACCATCCCTCCAGTGTCCTGCATTACTGATATGCAGAAGTGCTCACTGAAATGATTGGTTTTTATGCCACTAAGATTTGGAGGAGATTTTTTTATGCAGGCTTAGATGATAGCAACACTGAAGATTTTTTTTTCTTTGCATCCTTTACATGGATTACACATTCAACTCATTCAAAATGACTTCAAATAGTTTAAGTACAACTTGAAAAGATATGAAGGCAGAGTCTACCCATGTTTATCCCAGCAGAAATAATCTGATCCAGTGAGAGACATTTAGCATGAAGTCATGTTTTCATGCCAGTATTATAATTCAGATGCCGTGCAAAGGAATACATTACCAAGAATGTAATCCACGTCTCTGCAATCTAGTTCAAATTGATTCCTGTTTGTGGATTCACAGGGCAGGAAAAGGTCAATAAAACCTGCAAAGAATCTTCATTATTGCTAATAAGTGAACCAGAAGAACACAAAAACACCACGGTTATTAAGAGTAAAACTGTTTCCAGGTTATGTGGTTCTTGGGTAGGCTAACACCTTGCAACTATAATACAGAAAAGAACCATAATGTTTTAGATCTAATTCATCTATGATTTGGGCAAATGAAATATTGCTCTGAACTAGCTAAGGCCAGGGCCTGAGTTCAGCAAAGGCAGTGAAATGATCACCCTCTACCTAGTTCAAATTATCCAGTTCAGAGATGGTAATGCAAGGGGGATTGAGAGTAGGTGGATACCCAGATACCTAGACAGAATTCTGTTGCATGCCCTATGGGTCAATTTTTCCCTGGACTTACACACTCTACTTTCTGCATCAGCATATTCTATTTATATATAAAATCATTGAGACAGTTTTTGTTTTTGTTACTACAGGAGATGCATATAATAACTTGTAAGGAAACAGTTGGCCCACCATTCAGGAGTCTAAGTGCTACCCCACCCATCAGATTGGTCTCTTCCAATCATCCTGCTGAGATCCCTGTAGACTTTGAATGGAAGGAAGCAAAATAACAGTAACATTAGGACAAGAAATGAAAACCAGTACTTTTATAGACAAACCAGGACTCTCCCTTTCCAGAATGACTGATTCCAGTGAGATACATTTAAAAACAACAAAAAGGAAGTTTGAAAGCTAAGACATAATTTAAAAACTGTGTGTTAAGACATAATTATGTTCACCTTGTCAAAGAACCAATTAGGACTAGAAGAAAAGGGCTTGTCCTATTAGTTGGGAATAGCCACTGACAGTTCTACAGTGGGAGAGAAGTTCCATGGGAGAGGAAAAGTACCCATGACCTTCCTTTGCCTTCAGTACCAGAAGAGCATATTGATTCATGTTTGTCCTTTTTCTTTTTTAATGTTATTCATTTATTTGACAGAGAGAGATCACAAAAAGGCAGAGAGGCAGGCAGAGAGAGAGGGGGGGAAGCAGACTCCCCGCTGAGCAGAGAGCCCGATGCAGGGCTCAATCCCAGGACCCTGAGATCATGACCTGAGCTGAAAGCAGAGGCTTAACCCACTGAGCCACCCAGGCGCCCCTGTCCTTTTTTACTAGATACAAGAATAGGCATGGGTGATGGAGTGGAGAGAGCAAAGACTTTGGGGTCAAATGGTGATGATGATAATGATGATGACGATGGTGATAATGGTGATGATGGTGATGATATCAACTTCACAGGGGCTTTAGGAAAATACAAGAGGTCAATGGACAGCAAGAGACTCTTACACTTGCATGCAGAATGTTGTTACTCCTTCCCAAGTGCTTAATATTCCAGTACATCCCAGACATATTCATATGCTTATTCAATAAATATTTATTGAATAGCTCTAATGTGCCAGTCTTTGGTACAAGGATTGATATGCATTAATAAGCAAATGAGGTAAATAGCCTTGCCCTCAGGGAGCTTACAACCCAGATTTTGATGAAAATCTAAAATCGGAAAATAATTTGGGTCTAAATTATGTACAAATCCCAAAAGAAAGAGAGTATGTCATGTTTCCCTCTAACTGTCCAGATTGGCTTCTTTGAGGAGACTGGAAGTTAAACACACCCATGGCCTTTGTTCCTGGGATGGTTTTTCTATCTTAATAAAACTTCTTTGGTAGAAAATTCCTTCTATATCAGCTCATTCTGGGTATTTTTAATAGAAAGCTTAGAGAAGTACAATTGTGCATGCCTCTGTTCAAGGTAGCTGAGCTAATAAAATTTATTATTACTGTTGAGTGTGAACCAAATAGTAAGAAAAAAATAAAGACAGTTTTATTATGCATTTATCGTTTAACACTGGGCCACTGCTATCTAAACACATATAGAATCGGCACTGTACAAAGAATGCTTCCTGTTTGGTGGAAAAGATGGATGAGCAAAAAATACATACCCTGCAACATATTGTTACAGAGGGAAATACAGGAACCCAGAAGCATGAGTATTCATTTTTCCCCAGGACAGTGCAGCGGAGGACTTGGGGGCACTGCAGGTTGGAAAACGTTGGAGAATAAACGGTGTCTTTCTCTGGGTCTTGATACCTAAGAGAAGTTTGTCAGCTTGACAAAGGGGAGGGGGACTGTTGAGAAATTTCCAGGCCAAAGCAGCCGTAGAAGCAAAGCACGAAAATATTAATTCAAACCTTGCAACGTCCCTTTGAGGCCAATTTGATGATCTCCATCGTCTAAAAGAGAAAACAGAGACTCAGAGATGAGCTCTCAAGTTAGACTGCTTGAGGAGGGAGTGCCAGCATTTTAATCCACTTTGGCTGACCCAAAAGCACATTCTTTCTCTACTATATTAATCTGTGTCCCCGTTTGTGGAATGAGGACAAAGATGAACCCATATATGTTATAGGTGTATAAAACTACAATTTTGCTGTTCAAAAGCTGAACCCTTTTTTCAGGTACTGATTCATCACTTAGTTTGACGTGATAATAAAGTCCGTCCTTAAAGCTTCGGATACAAATTGAGGTTGCAATCTTAAATGTCTACAGACTATAAGATGGGGTGCGGTGGGCCCCAGAGCAAACTTGCTCATTAATGTCCCTTGTGAAGGAGCAGCTGCCACCTAAAAGATGACAATTTGTTGTCATGAAGAAGAGTAGGCCCGGGGTTATCCAGTTCCAGGATTTTTTTTTCAAAATTTTATTTATTTATTTGTTAGAGAGAGTAAGCACAGGCAGACAGAGTGGTAGGCAGAGGCAGAGGGAGAAGCAGGCTCCCTGCCGAGCAAGGAGCCCGATGTGGGACTTGATCCCAGGACACCGGGATCATGACCTGAGCCGAAGGCAGCTGCTTAACCAACTGAGCCACCCAGGTGTCCCCGGTTCCTGGATTTTTAAAGAAAAACCAGAAATATATACATTTTATTTGACATCTCCCCCTTTTAAAATTTTGGAAATCAATTTTTTAAAAAGAAACTCTCTAGACATCAAACCAAATATTTCTGGGAGATGTGACTATGGGCCGCCTGTTGAAAATATCCAGCTATTTAAATTATGTTAGCAGGTAGTGGAGTGTAGGATAGAGATGCAGGCTTGGAGTGAGCTTGGGATCCAGTGTAGGTGTTCAATAAATATTTGTTGACTAGCATTTTATGGACTATCTGAGATGTGTGGCAACTTTCTGTTCTTGTTTTATGTTGAATTAAGTCATCTGTCTTTGCACTTAAAAGAGGGTTGGTCCTATGCTTCCTGTCTCTTGGGCCCCTTTGGTCTCCCAGTCTTTGTGGTGGATGCTCAGTCCTGTACTTTTGGCGTGAACTCAGGTGACAAATCAGAGTTTTCTGGAAAAGTTCTGCTGTGATCCTTGCCAAGTGTCAGAAGCATGGGAGCCTCTCTGGAGTGTGTGCGGCAGCAATTGGCCTGTCTCCTGGAGAGGATTTTCTTGCAACTGCCCTTTTGATAGGGTCTATCTCCTGCTGGCTCCAATGCTAACTTCAAAAGAACTATAAATTATAGGAATTATATAAACATGCCATAAATCTTAAGTTTGTGAGCTATACCCACAGAGTTGACTCCCAGGAGACAGACCAGCAAGTTACATTGTTTGTGCTGTGAGTTTTTAATTAAACAAAAGAAAATGGCCAAGAATTATCAGAAATTATAGAATACATGTAATGTGTTTTTCATGCAAGTTTTATAACCTGAAGACTTTGAGAGGGTAAAGTTTCCAAGGCATCTCTCCGAATGATCTGGGCTTTCCTTGTTGTGGCTGAAAGCAGCTACCATTAGATTTGGTTATATAAAGGACATAAACACACAGGTATTACACAGGGCTCTTGGTACTCTCAGCACAGAGCCTGCTTTACATATTTAATCTCTACAATAATGAAGTAGTGTCATTTGTCCCTTTAGGTTGCCAATAACAAAAAGCACAGACTGAGTAGCATGTAGACAATAAAAATTTATTTCTCAGCATTGTGGAAGCTGGGGAGTTCAAGATCAAAGTGCCAACATGGTCAGGTTCAGGGGAAGGCCCTCCTCCTGGTTCATAGTCAGCCCCTTCTTTCTCTGTCTTCAGAGCAAGGGGCTAGGGAGCTCTGTGGGATCTCCTGTATGAGAACATGGATCTGATATATGAGGGCTCCACATTCATGACTGAATCACCCCCTGAAGGCTCTTCCTCCAATACCATCACATTAGGTGTTAGGGTTCCAATACATGAATGGGGGGGAAGGCAGACATTCATATGATGACAGGTAGATACTATTAATGTCCTTGCTTTAAAGAGAAGAACTGAAACAAAGAGCAGTTAAATGACTTGCTCAGGGTTTCAGAGTTAGTAAATTGTAGAACTAGGACTGAGTAAGTCATCTGGTTTCCACAGCCATTCCCACTTATGGGTGAATTTTAGCATGTTATTTATTACATTCCTTGACAAAACCAACCTCTCAACCTCTCATACAGACATAACAGTGTGTGACAGTTTTGAATCCTACAAGTTTAAAATAGAAAAAGTACTTAGTGAATAAAGGCATCCTCACACCAGAGAGTCTGAAGCAATGGCATTCCTTTATTCTATGGGAAGCAACAAAAAATAGTCATTGCTGGGACCAGGACTTCCCTGGTTCAAAACCATCTGTGTGGCACACAAGTTACTTAACTCTTGTGCAAAATGACACGTAAAAGTGCCTATTTCAACTTGTATGTGTCAACCTAGGGAATATCTTGAGAGCTTTTGAAACAGAGCCAGCACATAGAAAATGCTCAATAAATATTAGCTATAAGCCATTCAACTGCTTGTTTATTCATAAAATAAATCATGTATATTCCTTTATTGAACATTACAAGGTCCACAATGTGTCTGGCATTTACCTTGCCCAGTGGAGGGTGCAAATATGTGGAAAGCACAAGGTATATATTCTAGAGAAGAGACAGATGCATGAGGAAAAGCTCTTTTACTCTGTGATAAATGCCGTTGTAGAGGTATACCCAAAGAAATATGGGACCAGTGTGGAAAAAATGATTTGTTCCATCTGGAAAGTTGGGAAGAGTTTCACAGTGGAGTGACATATGAACTAGACCTTGAGGTCTGAATAATGGCTCCCCAGAAATACCGGTCCAGAAATAACAATGTGGAAACTGTGTCGCAGAGGGAATGGTGAGTGGTCAGCATGGACCAAACGGTGGTCTTGTCTCTGAATGTGCAACAGATTCATCAGCCTTTTCATCCCAAATATCTGTGGTGGCACCTGGATACATTTAATACACTTTATTTTTCTGAGAAGTTTTAGGATTACAGTAAAATTGAGCAGATAGTACAGAGAGTTTTCATATACACTATCTCCTATGAACATTATACATTTTTTAAATACTCCACAGGTGGTTTTGATACACAGTGTGGATTCAACATTCTTGGCTAAAATCTAGAATGTGGGAGCTGTGGGTTTGGGGGGGTGCAGAGAATGGAAGAAAGGGGAGGACCAAGATGAGTGAGGAAACCGGTGAGGTCAAGGTCAAATAGCAACGTGCCCCATTAGACCCTGCCAAGGAGATTGAACTTAACCCTGAAGATCATAGTCAGCCTTGGAAAGATAGGCAGGAAAGGAAGATATTCTGATTCATGTTTTAGAAAAACAGGCTGGTGGAAGTGACTTTAAATTGGAAGAAGGCAAGACCATAAAAATGAGATGGGAGACTGTTAAAAAAGGCCAGGCAAGAGATGATTAGGGTAAAAAGTTGTAGCTGGAGGGACGGTGTTTGGCCCATATGAGAGACTGGCAATCTCTCTGGCAAGAGAGAACCATGGGGTGAGTGTTATTTGACATGACTGTTGGCATGAAGAGACGAGAGAGAGAGAAAGAGAAGAGAGAGAATATTCCTCACAAAACTGGAAAACTGAAAACTCCCTTGTTCTTTGCACAACCTCCCCCTCGACTCCTTCCCTTTCCCTTCATCTCATAGAGTTCTTACCTCCCTTCATTTCTACTTCAGTCTCCTCTCCTATCTGGCTACTTCCCTCATTCGACAGAACGGCTATCTTAACCCAAATTCTCTAAGACCAAATGAGCTTCTCCCAATAGATACTGACCATCACATTGCCCAAGGAGAGCTGACGGATGAGTTCTCTTCATCCTTTCACACTAGGCCAGCCCCAGCCAGCCTCTGGTTTGGCTGTCCCTATAAGATGTCACCTCTAGCTGATTGGGGGAAGGGAGGTAGTCAGATGATACAGAGCATGGGTACTATGACAGAGGACTATAGCAGGGCAGGTACCATAAATATGTCTAGTAAAAATGGACACTATAAAGTGATTGATTAAATGGGAGGGAAAAGGACTGCAAAGCAAAATATGTTATGTACCATAAGAGAGAGATAAATAATCACCATGGCGGTTCAGAGAACAGAGGGGTCAAATCTGGTTGGATTGACCTTCCTTAAAAGTGTTTCAATGAGCAGCAACATATAAGGAGGGCTGCATTAGTGGTCTGTTGCTGCTGTAATGAATTACCACAAACTCTGTAGCTTAAAATAACAGAAATATATTTTCCAGCATTTCTGAGTGTCAGAAGTCCCTTGAGAATCTCACAGGCTAGAGTCAAGGTGTGACCAGGGCAGCCATTCCTTTCTAGGGTCTCTAAGAGAACATGGATTTCCTTGTGCTCTCTAGGTTCTACAGACTGCCCATTTTCTTGACTTGTTGACCTCTTCTTCCATCTTCAAAGCAGCAGCAGTGGATGGAGTTCCTATCACATCACTCTAACCTCCTCTTCTGGTTCTCTCTTCCACATTTAAAGGCCCCTCTGGATAATCTGGCATAACTGTCTATTTTAAGGTTCCCCTTCATTTTCCTTTTTCATATAATGTAACACACAGGTTCAGAGGGTTAGGATATGGACAACACGAGGTGACAGGCAGACTGGCCTGCCTACCACTAAGGCATCTCAGGAGGACGCGGGCAACGTAGAGAAGCAGGATGGTGAGGTCTCCTCAGAGAAGTGTGGGTGGTCCAGTTTGGAACTGAGAATTTATGAAGGGAATTAGTAGGTGACAGAGAAAGGCAGCCTGTGGTCACATGGCTTTCGGCCTTTTTCAGTTTAGCCATTCCATTTGTTGTATAGTTGTATCTCACCATAGTTTTCATTTGCATATCCTGATGGCTAAAGATGCTGAGCAAGTTTTCACGTGCTTATTAGCTGATTGTAAATTTTTTGGGTGTGAGTGTTGGGTTCAGGTTTGGGGGGGCTGTACCCATGGGGGGTGTTGCATATTATACCTCAGGGATGGTATTTTCTTTGTAGTTGTAAGTGATGGGGAACTGCTGAGGGTTTGACAGAAAGGGAATGAGATCATAGTACATGCTGTAGAAAGACAAATTTGATATACCACATGTATAAAGATATAAATGTGTATACATGTAGATAGAGATATGATTGGGACATGGTGAAGTTGGATGAAATCACTTCAGGTAAGAAGTTGCTGAAATCGTCCATGCCTATGGTCTTCCAGAATTAGGGTTAGGACAGAGCAAGGCTGTGAACTAGAGATGTGGCTCTGAAGACTTCCCAAGGAACTAGAGAATAATTACATCAGGTGGCTATAGATTAGTGGTTAAGCTGCCTGGGCTTATGCCAAACATTATAGAAATTTCCTTTAAGAAAAGCTTTTGAAGGGGATAGTCCTGAGCTGTGGTGTCAACTTTGGAGGTAGTTGTCTGATCATGCACACAGCCAGGGATGGCATCTCAGTGGGGGAGGTGGGGTGACGGAGATGACCTTACCCCAGTGCCCTTGGGAGGTTACAGTGGGTGGGACCTAATGAGACTATCAAAATTAGGAAAGGGGAGTCAACCCATTAAGCTGTGTTGAAATATTAGGACAAGAGGAGCCAGAGGGGCCCTTGAGAAGCCAGGCAAGGAGCCAAGTGGCTATCAGAGAGCAAAGGAAGGGCAAGAAGCAGCAAGCAAAATGAAGGGGGATGGTTTGATAATTCTGAGGACAGGGCATCAATGCCTGTGACAGCTCTTTTATGTGCTCCCAGTGCGCGATTTCCTGGGGCCTTAAAGGGGAAAGAAAGATGGGAACGTGATAACGATTGGTTGGCAAGATATGAGAAGGTTTGCTTAGTTCATGGCTAGACTGAGCAACTCTGTTGACTCTGGCATCTTATAGATTCCATTATATTAATTCTTTCAAATAAATAGGTAGCCAGTGATCTCTATAGGAAGGGTTGGCACCCACCATAGGGCCAGAGAACTCTGTTTGCTAACACGGGATATTTGTAGGGAGAGTGTAATCATTTAGTGTAGGCTTCCTTCCTAGAGGGCATTGTAACATTATTCTGCAGAGAAGCTATCACATAGCTTCTGTGAGGGGTCACGCTGGACAAGGAGAGTAGAGTAGCATTGACCGTGTGTGCCCACTCTTGGTTTGGTGCACCCGTTCACTCTCCTTGTCATGATGGTGGCCCATGGAAACAAAATCCAGAAAATATGATACCAGACAGTAGCCAGAGAATTCATTAATAATCCCTTCTCAGTGTATGTCTTAGAAGTAGCATCATGTTTAAAAAACAACAACAACAACCATAAAGATGCTTGGGTGGCTCAGTTGGTTAAGTGTCTGCCTTCAGCTCAGGTCATGATCCTAGAGTCCTGGGATCAAGCCCCATGTCAGGCTCCCTGCTCAGTGGGGAGTCTGCTTCTCCCTCTCCCTCTGCCTTCCCCCTTGCTCATGTACTTTCTCTCTCTTGCTTTCTCGCTTTCTCTCAAATAAATAAAATCTTTTTTAAAAAACACACATACACACACACAAAAGGAGTAACATCATGTAATAGAGAGAAGGGGGCCCCACTATCTTTGGAACCAAAGGCAGCAACTCATAAACACTTCAAATGTGTAATCTCTCCCCCTTTGATTTTCTTATTCTTAAATTTGTGGGGTGTATGCACAAAGGGGTCCACATTGGCCATCTCTGTTGTAGGGAAATGGGGATGCTCATGCCTACTGGTAAGTGTGGAAACTGGTAGTACTTTTCTTGAGGTGAATTTGGCAGTATTATTCCAAAGCCTTTCACATGAAATCTGACCCTGAAATCATACTTTAGGAGCAGACCATATAAGTAATTAAGATGGGCATAAAGTTTTATGTACAAAGATGTGCATCCAAGCATCCTGTTTAATAGCAGGACTGAGAAACAACCTAAATGTCCAACAACAGTTGAACGCTTAAACAAGATTTGGTTAGAACCACAGGATGGAACTCTATGCAGCCATTAAAAATGATGATGCAGAACAAGTGTTGGCAAACTATAGTGTATGGCCCAAATTAACCTACTGCCTATATTTGTAAATACAGCTTAACGGGAACACAGCCAGGCTTGTTTGTTAATTTTTTGTTGATGGTTGCTTGTTGAGCCACAGCGGTAGAGTTCAGTAGTGGTGACAGAGATATTATGACTGTTTTTTATGTCTCTTATGGTAATTTTAATGTGTATTCAAGTGCTTTCCTTGCCCATGGAGTGTCAGAATATTTTTGTTTGCTGTTGGGACAAAATCTTATGGTGACTTTAGATTGTAAGACCGTATTTACTCAAAAGCCATGATCCCATGGCTTACATTAAGTCTTAAGTCTTACACTTAAGACTTCTACCTCTTCACCCTGCTAGGACCCACTGTAGTCAGGCTGCCTCCAATCAACACTGCGAGGTGTAGCTTTTCTCTCTTCTTGCATCACTTTTGACTTCCACCCTTTCTTCCTTATCTCGTTCACCCTGAGGAAGTTTGCAAAAGGGTACAGAGCTAAGGGAGAATGGAAGAGAAGCACAGAAACATTCTTATTTGACTGGTGCTTTTATTAAATGGCCTCACCATCTCTGGGAGAGGCAGGCTCACCAAATGTTGGGCACTCGTGTGTCTTGTTTCCTTCCAGAGCCCAGGTGGGACTGTAGGTCCACGATACAGCCAGCCTCTTTTCCTCTGGCTTCCATAGCCCTGGCTATGCCCACGGTCCTCCACGTACATGGTCTGTGTCAGGGTCCCATGCCGTTTCTAGGTTGTCCTCTTGGGCAGGATTTAAAAGGTTTCCAGTACATTTCAGCTTGACACACTCTGGGTGTGCAGCTGACCCCAATGTGGCAACAATTCTTTTTGCTTCCCTAGCTGAACAGTTGGATGGCTCATCTCTGCTTTTTAGATTTTCCAGGTGGGTGTCAGACTTGGCTACACTTCACTCACAAAACTCCTGCATAAACGCAACAAGGCCTGAAGTTTCCTTGAAAAACCTTCCTCGCTGATAAATATGAGAGGCTCTCCACCTCCCTTTGTGAAAAACAGGGAGATAGTGAGAACAGCCACATAGCCCACTGCAAATGAGTCCTGTTCCAGAATGCCGACCTGCCCATTCTTTGTGGTTTAAGTCACAGAAACAGGTTTCCTCCTTTGTGGTTCTCCCTGATGGACGGTCTAATAATGGGCGTTGCCTCTTACCTGTTTTTTCATGACGGACACACACTACACAAATGGGAGGAAAACATACTTAAAAGATTGTTTCAGTTCTAAAATGTCCTATTCTTTGAGTCTTTGACCATATATTTTTTTCCACCGTGTTCACACCTAGAAAATGGGCTAGAACATATAGCACAGTGTATAGTCGCTATTAGCTTATTTAGCTTGAAAGTTTTGCAAGGCCTCCCGAACAGAGAAAGTTTCATTCAGAAACACAGGGCTTGTCATTTTCTTTATTTCTTACAGCCCAGGACTGTTCCCTCTGACACCCTCCCCCTGGCCGGATGCTGGTGAACAGAAAGATCAGCGTGGACTCAGAACCCCGTATCCCTCTAACTTACTTATTGCCTGCTTCAAACTCCAGCTAATTACTCGAACAGCGCCTTTCACAAAGAAAAGCTGACACAGAAACTGGACAGAGTCTGTGTCTCGAGTGCTCTGAGGAGAGAGCAGTAAGTAAGGTGCTCTGCACAGCCCAATAATCTGCACCGCAGGAAAGCCATACTTCCAAGGGCAGGCAATATGTCTGCAGTATCCTCCTGGCGGAAGGAGGGCCAGGAGCTCATCTTTATGGCTTGAGGCTTGAAAGCTGCTTAACTGGGCGGAACGCCACCTCCTTGCCATCAAAGCTGTCCACCTGGCAGTGAATCTCAATGAGACAGCTGACTGGCTCAGTAGACAAGCTGCCTTGCCAAGGGGATGAGAACTTAACCAGAAGGTCTTTCAGGAAATCTGTTTAGGATGTGGGGGATAAAGAGGAAGAGAAGGAGCAATTCCTCCCCTGAATGAGGCGAACGCAGAGGAGTAGCTGTTCCTCCATTCCACGAACCACATTTGAGCTTTTCTAGGCCCTCATCTCATGTCGTTTTAAATTCTCCGAGTGCGAGTCTAAGATTCTGAAAGTAACATCGCGCATGCATCGAGAGCCTTTTGTGAACAGCACACGGAAGGCGACTCAATTCAAAGAATAAAGCGAAGAGAAGGCCTTCACAGTTTTTCGCTGGAAAAGAGTACAAACAGCAATGTTACAGAGAGGGGGCAGAGAAGTGATTCGTTTTTGAAATGGATAGCTGCAGAGTGTCTTGATTGTGACTTTTCACCAAAGGTTAGAACTGTAAATTTAAAAACTGTAACGACTCTTATCTTACCCAGTCCTCGCCAAGGGCCCGACTGGGCACATCACACGAATGTTCCTCCCAACGTGCTTCGGAACCTGTGGGTGAGGCTTTTCAGCTTCGCTCTGCGGGCAAGAGACACAAGACGCAGAGAGGGTTTGTAAATGACCATGGCCAGAGAGTGAGTACGGACAGGACAAAGATTTAATCCCCTGTTTCTCCCACTGCAAAGCAAAGAATCTTGTCTATCGGGCTGATTATACCAGATTTGCTATAAAAGATAGTGCTTTGTATCACGCAATGAACAACCAAGGCTGCAGAGAGAGGCTTGTGTGAACACGTGCGTGGGATATGGGATCTTCCGTCCTCTCCCCTCTCCGGCGGCGAGGTGCCGGGAGCAGTGGGGAGTGAACGAAACCTGAACAGTGTCCTCAGAAAGTCTGGTTTTCTACTTCTGCCTTTGGGTTGTGACAAGATGGCTGTTCCTCTGGTTTTGGTAACTATAAAAAAAGTATTCATTTTGCATCATATATATATACACACACATATATATGTATATATATACATATATATACATATACATATGTATACGTATACATATGTACGTACATATATATACATATGTATACACGTATACATATGTGTATATATATATCTATCTTGCCTTTTAAGATGATGCCTCTCATTTTTTAAAATTGAGTCAAATTAAGAAAAAATAATAATAAAGTAAGGTGGAATGGTGTGAAAGCTTCAGATAGAGTGTCTACAAACAAGCCTACTCAGGCTAAATGCATATTTGGAAGCAGTATTAGGAAACAGCCTAATGGAGCAGAGTACAGGCTGGGTTGGACTTCCAGCCTCGCTATTTCTGGCTACGTGTTGGTTGGGCAAGTTATCACACCTAAACCTCAGTTTTCTTGTGTATAAATAAAGGCAATAGAACCTACCTCTTAGGGTTCTGTGAAAAATGCATGGATATTCCATATACACTGCTAACCATAATACCTTGTCCATGGTGAATACTCAAAAACTCATCAGCCATTAACTGGTTTTATAGATCTGGTGTGCTGTTCTATTCTTGAAAATGGAAAACAAAAAATACGCCTTCTGTTCTGCGTAGAAGCATAGAATTTCTTCTCATTTACTTTTGTAGTTTCCATTTAGAAGCTGTCTTCAAGAAAGAATTTGTTCCACTCACTTCATCTTTAAGAAGTAAATAGAAAAGAATTGGCCCCTTTCCCTCCCAGGAATGGGTTAAGTGTCCATTCTTGGTGTCTCCACAACACCTTGTTCCGACTGACATGACAATTACTGTTATTTGCTTGAAAACAGGGGCTCTGTTTTCTTTCTTTATCCCCAGCACCTACCACAGTGTTTGAAACACGGGATCACTATAGCAAATATCTACTGGGAGAATAAATTCAAATGATGAGGTGATATATATAAAATTGTCATACTTTTAAATTAGGAAAATCATTATATTTCTTGGGTATAATTGTAAAATGCAGTAATGATTGTGACATACACCTTCCTGCTAATTCTTTCTCTTCCGATGCTACTAGCAAAGGAGAAGATATTTAAAATAAATGCTGCATGATGTCACATCATACCAGGACTTTACTCAATAGACTTTCATCTGAAAAACATCTTTGTCTAGCTGAACAAAATAGAAGCTGGATTTAAAAGAGGAAAACTAGGCGTGTAGTCACCATTAATACCACATATAGGAGTCATCTCTGCAGACATCCAGGAGGGTCTCCAGAATTTCTACACTGATTTCATCTGGAAAAAGCTGCAATAATGGAAGTGGTGAATACTTTCATTGAACATTCTTTAATTTTCAAATTAATTCTCAAATTCTCAAGCAGAGGACCACTTAACAGTGGATTCTTGTGCAGTGTGCAGCCCAGATCTCTGGGCCCTGGTGGGCCTTACAAAGCCTGCCCTAGGCTGCAGATGGATGAGAGAAACAGTCCTGCTCTGAAGTGAGGGGAGGGCAGCAAAATGAGCCAAGGCTTTGTGTCTGCTCATGACAGGCGCAACAGTTATGCAAACTAAGAACCCAACATTTTACTAAACTGATGCCAAAAATCTTGTCCCACACCAAAACAAATGTTTGAATCTGCAGAGAGCCTATGCAGAATAAAATCAATATACTATTGTTGGAATTCAAGTCTTTTGATGAAATTGGTGCTTTAAAAATGCCTTGGACATTTATATTGAATGA
>ML105863.1:0-20505 GCA_003697995.1 Taxidea taxus jeffersonii | reverse complement strand
CCTTATCTAATAGCAAATTGGATATGCATTTTCTCTCTATTAGAGATAGAATTCTTGAAAATGTCCCCTCCCCCTTCCAAAATTCTGTTGGGAAGAAACAGGGAGGGAGCAGGAATAAGCGGTTTTGTCCTGAGCCCTTCCCTAGCAAGTGAGATGGTTCTTTCTTTTACCTATTTGAAAGATAAAACAAAACAAAACAAAAAACTACAGCTCTGAACAATTTGCTGAAATCTGCAAAAGGTGAAACACATGTTTGGACTCAGGACTGCATGGCATCCAAGTCCACGCTCCATCTATTATACTAAGTTACCTCTCCAGAAAGGTGAATGTAGCCTGGGATCTGATGAAGTCACTCAGATATCTGATTTCCTCATTCTGTTTACGTGAGGTTCTTAACACATAAGCCATTTCATTGTGGGAAGAGGAAGTGGAGAGTGGTCAAACATTCACTCAGTCTTCTGGTTGAGATTTTTCTCACACCTTTGTGAGTCCTTTTGTTCTAGGACGCAATAAAGGAACAAAAAAGCAGTCTTCCAGACTCTAAGTTAGTTTCATACACCTTAGCCCCAGAGAAGGAAAAGAAGGGGATATTTCTCAGTTGTATCTAAAATCACCAGAATATTGCTGTAAGGCCCTGGGGCCTTTTGACATTGATCTTTGACATTGATCTTCTTGAATTTTGTTTTTAGAATTGGGTGACAAATCCATTTATCTTATTTTTTGTTTCTTCTTCATGATTAATCAACTTATTCCCTGGTCTCTCAAAGCTTACCTTAGTGCACTGTTTGCAGTATCTCGTAAGTGGAGATTTTGTGCTTTTTTGCCTCCTCTAATAATCATTTGCTTGGCACAGATGATTTCAGAACACAGTTATACAAAGGAAGCTTAAAGGTACAATCCCACTAATTCATTTGCATTTTTTATTCTGTCAAATTTCACTTACCAAATCAACACACAAATAGTACAGCCGTGAAGACACATCTGGAAAGCAAATTCCTCCTAAGAACATTTCATCCCATTGGAGTGAGGATCTGGAGAATAGTCACATACACCAGAAAGAAAGAGCAGGTGTTGGGTGGTGAAGAGAGGGTGAAGCGAGCCAAGTTTAAATTGGACAAGGAAGCCCCACCGGGCCCAGGGGAGTTGGGACTGAGAGGTCCAGGCAGGTGACGGTCAGAGATGTCTAATATAAGTAAAGTTGTAGACAAAGCATGGCTCATAAATTTACATTATGTTTTAAATGTTTCATTTATTTAATTAATTTATTTTTTAAATTTGGGGGTGATGTAGGGATCTCACTTTATTTTCTTCCAGAAGGAGAGCCAACATTCTTAAAGCCATTGATGATATACTGAGTCTTTTCCCCACAAATTGAAAAGCCACTTTATCATGTAATGAAGTATACTTCAATTAGCTTTTGACTCTCTTCCCTCTCCTTAATTTACCTGCCTGCTCCTGGGCCAGAATCTCATTTTCTGATCGCATTAGCTTACTTCATTTATATATTAAATTGATACTTATGGAGTGTCCGCAGTGCTCCTGGCATTGTGTGGGTCCTGGGGGAAAAAACACAGACATAAACCCTTCCCTCTGGAATCTTACATTCTAAAAAGTTATAGAGTTCCATATAGGAAGCATCCCTTCTCTCATTTTTGTAATTTTTCCTAAGTTTCTGGGCAGTTATACATTTACTTTGCAAAAAAAACCTCTAAAGCACTTTGTCTAGTTCTTAGAAAAATAACCTAATGAACTTTTTATTGGAATTCATTAAATTTCTATATCGGTATGAAAGGAATAGGTTTATTATAAAGTTTTGGGGATATTGAGGCACAACATGCCCTTCAGTTTATTCATTTTGCATCCAATCACATTATTAGTTTTTCTTGGGCTTTTGAGTTACCAGGAATGTAATTGTAACATATGTATATAATACCCTTGTCCCTTTCTTTCTACTATTAATACCACTTATTTTATTATTTTATTGTCTTAGAATCCCTCAAACAACATTATTTCAATTATCATCACTGGTTTCCTTTTTAGTATGATGTTTGCTATGGTGTTGAATGAGCAGTCTTTACAAGTCTTTGTTTTTAAGCTGGAATTTCTATTTCTAAATTTAAAATGGTGGCTATTTTGAGAGTGCTTTGTTTCTTAGCATTAATTAATGTATTTATGCTTTTAATCTATCTGGTACCTTTGGTCAGTTATGCTGTTGTATTTTTAAGTGTTGAACTATCCCTGCATTCCTGCAATGCTGTCCACTTGGTCATGGGATGCTATTTTTTAATATGCACCTAGATTTCGTTCAACAATTTGTATGTACAATTTAGTTATTGCATGGCATCCATGTTTATGAGTGAAAGCTTTTATGGTTTTCTTTTCATTCTCTCTTCATCAGGACAGAGAAGTAAGGTTATGCTTGCTTTGTAAATTGAATTGGGAAGCTTTCCATCTTTTGCTATGGTCAGAAATTTTTTGAATAACATAAGGATTATGTGTTCACTGAAAGTTAGATAGAATTCAGCTGGAAAGCCATCTGGGCCTGGCACATATTTTAGTGAACAGATAATTTTTGAAAAGGGGTTTGTGGTACAGTGGGAAGAGGATTGTCTTTGTAATCAGAGACTTATATTTGAATCTCTGCCCAACTTACTGCTGACTGTGTGAGTTGGATGACAGACTTTTCTTTTCTGTGAAATGGTGATCTATCTATCTGATCGATCTATCAATCTATCTATCTATCTTGGAGGAAAGACTATTTCCTAGGGACATTTATTAGTGGAGAAAGTTTAAGAAGCTGTAGTATCTGATGAGTAGGTGCTCAATAAATAATTCCTTCTCATTAAGTCATTCTCATTGTAATCATTCCTGTTTGGCTGTATACATTCTTATCATCTGCTTTGGTACTAAATA
This sequence comes from Taxidea taxus jeffersonii, assembly GCA_003697995.1. Lineage (NCBI taxonomy): Eukaryota > Metazoa > Chordata > Mammalia > Carnivora > Mustelidae > Taxidea > Taxidea taxus. Next base: position 17,592 of record ML105863.1, on the reverse strand, counting down.
AATTTATTTGTAAAGAGCTGAGTACTAAGCTCTTGGCAGCGTCTCTACGTACTTAGAGCGACCCAACAGGTGTTATCCCAAGACTGTCCTCCGGTCTGCTGGAAGGACCTCTGTGAGGAGACTCTTCCTTACTCTTTCTGATTGTGACCAAAGTTCAGAACAAACTGATGAGGAGACATCTTCCAATTTCCAAGCTTTCAATTCACTTTCCCTCCCAAGTATCCAAGGAAACTTTGAATAGCAGAAACCTGCTCTGGGATTTCTGTTCTGTTAAGAGTGGGTCATCTGACAGATAGCTCTTTGGACCAGTGACAAAGCCAAGTCTATTGTTCAAAAGCACTTACTTGGTACGTTAGTGATTTATTTCAGGAACAGATGATAGCCCCATTCATTCGTAGCTAATATTTCATCTTGAAATATTTCAATGCAGAGTGTTTTTTGGTTTTTTGTTTGTTTGTTTTCTAGTGCAAAGTACTATACAAAATGTTTGGGTGTCTAAATGAGCACTCTCTCAATGAATTCAAAGGGAAAGGCAATTGATATTTTTGAAGTTCCAACAGGGAAGAGAAGACTACTAAAGCTGGGTCCTTATGATGCTAACTGCCTGAACAATTGAAATGAAAAAGGACTATATATAGTAGATCCCATTTGGAGAGATGGAAAATATATATAAGCATACACACTAATAGAGGCATTGCAGTTTTTTTGAGGAATATATTAGAGACCATTTGCTTTACATTTGGAAAGAAGAACTTGGGATCCGTGGGGTTAAGTAAGGAAAGAGAGAGATTTGCATTTCATTTTATATCATTTTGACAGAATTTTTATCATGAATTTAAAAAAATGATTTCTCTTACTCAATGTATGTTTTATTAAATGGCAGAACTAACCTTCCCCTACCAGCTAAATTGACTATTATTTATTGGCATTATAGAATTAAAGGCTTAAATCTAGTTGCAGTCCATATTTGTTTGAATTCCCTTGTTCCCTCATTTGAGTACCAAGTCTATCTGAGTTCCATTTGTCCTTCATACGGCATTAGGGCCTCCAAGGAAAATTTACTACAAGTCTGGCCCAGAAAACATCTCTGGAACTTAAGCTTTGTTTGAGGGTGTTTTTGAAAAGGAAATTTGCCATCATCAAATACAGTTTCTTGAGCCCACACAGAGTGTGTGGCATGGGTCCAATCGTTCCTTTCTGGTTCCTTTGAGATTTGTTTATTACTTTGAAAATCAGAATTTCCATAAAACAGCATCAGACTTCCCTGCCTCGTAGCTCAATAGAATGGCTGAGCAAAGAGATTTAACTTCGTTTTGAGGGTTGGTTTTGCCACATGTATTAGCAACGATAAAAGAACAAACTAGAGCAAAACAACTGTGACCGAACCAGCACATGGCACAGGAAACGAAGCTTCATTTTATTTCTTATGCAACCTTTAGGGTCAACATGATGTTGTTGGGTTTTGCCGGGCTGACTCAGGCCTGTGCAGATGTTTGGGTGCAGAGTTAGCATTGAAATAATCATCCTTGAGGGGGTGGATTAAGAATGAGTTATAAAGCATGACGTTGTTGACAGCTAAAGCAAATTGTCTTTCAGTTCAAGAACAAAAGCCTTTGCTACTGGGACAGGCTTTGAGTCTCAGGGCCCTTCCTGCACACTGTTGCTCCTGGCATCCGGGTTCTCTGGTTTGTTCACCTTTGGCCATAGGAGCCACACTCACTAGCCACCTCTTTATTGCTGGGAATCTAGTAATAATTTGCATGTACTGCCAAGAAAGTGCTAACTTCCCCAGATAATTTTATTTGGCCTGTAAATTCTTATCTTTCTTTCCCTCCCCTCTCCTCGTCTGCCCTCATTTCCCCTCCCCAACCCTTTCCCTTCTCCCTCCCTCCACCCCCCATCTGCTGTTCTGAAATGCAAATGTAGAAGATCTGGGTAGGAATGTCACCAAGTTTTCACTTGCTGAATAAACTAATAAACTAATAAATGAAATGAGAAAATAAGATCAATGTTCTGTAAAGCTGTTCATCAGCGTTGCCTTTCAACTATATGCTGCTTATTAAACAATGCCAGCTCACCTGGCACGTGGCACATCACACTTTCTGACCTTCCTGTGGTTGGTTGAGGTCATGTGACTAGTTCTGGCCAGTGAATTGTAAGAGAAGTGTTATGTGTTATTTCTGGAGCATTAGTTGCCCATATAAGAGTGCTTAGAGCGCTCTGTTCTGTCTGGCACTGTAGTTGGCCACATTGGAGATGGCTGCCTTGTCAGTCTTTTTTTTTTCTTTAATATTTTACTTATTTATAGGAGGGAGAGCACATGAGCAGGGTGGATGGGCAGAGCAAGGGGGAGAAGCAGACTCTCCATTGAACAGGGAGCCTGACCTGGGACTGGATCCTAGGACCCTGGGATCATGGCCTGAATCGAAGGCAGACACTGAACTGATGGAGACATCCAGGTGCCCACACTTTGTCGATCTTAATCTCTAAGTGATGACCACTCCTGCCACCCCATGAAAAATATGTAACATGTTTTTTCCAGCCACTGAAATTAGCAGGGTGGGGGCCTATTTGTTACTAGCGCCTATGCGTTACAGCCCAGTTTAGCCTACCTATCCCTATACAACAGCTAATGGGTGTTGCTATAAATGTCAGCTGTACTTTCTTAGAAATGACTAATTTATTTTGGTATTTTTTCCTACTCGTAAAAATATTTAAATGTCTTTTAATGTCCTTGTTTGAAATGAAAAGTTGGCAGTTCTATGGCAGTTCCCTTTCTTTGTTGTTATTGTCATCACCGTATTTTAATTTTACCAATATATGAAATCCAAAAGTCTGGGAACCACTGCTTTAAGCCATCTTCCATGGCTCAGTAAAATAGTGCAAAGACATTCCAAAACTTTCCAAGGTGGTCCATTAGATTCAAATTCTTCTATAATACATGTAATTGGGACGTATGCTTACCTAGGCTTATCCCACTGTCTATGGTTATACAAAGGCTCAGGTTTTGACGTCTATTCTTTTGAGGCTTCCTGCGTTTCACTTCTTATAACCTGCAGCAGTTCATTCAATGGTTTTGCCAATCATGCTAAACCAGGTGGCAGCTTAATGCATCTTCCCAGGGACAGCATGATTTTCAAATCATGGGAGCCATATTGGAGATTAAAAAAAACCAAAAACCAAAAAACAAAACAAAAAAGAAACAGAACTTGTTTAGCAATGCAAGATACAGGGGGTAACTGCCTGTGTGTTTACTCACAGGGACTTTAGTTTGAGGAAGGCAGAGACATTTTTCTCTCCGCTGTTTACTGGTAACTTCAGGGCTTCGAGGAGTATCTGGCACATAAGAGGAGCTCTGTAAATATTTGCTGAATAAACTAATAAAATCTATGTAATTCATGTGTGAATGATTCACTCAGTTTTGAAAGTGAAAATTCCCCTTACTGCTTTTCCAATTGTTGAGTCATGTGGGAGGTTTGGGCTCCCAAGGCCTTCGATCCTATGACCAAGTGTACAATTATGACAACGCTACAAGAACAGGTTAATTTCCTACTTTCGGGACGGGTTTTCCTTTTATCTCACTCACCCAGTCAGACAGGATCATCCCCTCTGCTGTCTTACGGATATTTCAAAACCGCAGGTATGTGTGTGGTTTTTAAGGCCTGAAAGCACAAAGCCACATATACTTTTAAAAAATATTATTGTTTTCCTTTCCATTGTTAAAAGTTGAAACTATTCACGTATTTACCCTAGGGACAGTCGTGCATAACAGAGGTATGTACGGTGGAAATTCTTTCCTGGTCCCTGATGCTGTCACCCACCCTGTTTGGGCTCAAGTACAGTTCTTTGTTCACACAACGAAGGAGGGCTCACCCTGTCTGAAGACACAAAGGGTTCGAATTTGCCAGGGTTGATAGTTTACAGGTACATACACCTTAGCTCGGCTTGTCTGAAAGTCATAGGTCTTGCCTGGTCTGTGTGTCCACGACTTGGATATAGCCAATGCTGAGTTTGAAAATGATTATTTGGAAACTGTATCTTCATCTGCATAAAAGTTCATGCCCCAGATTTGCAAAACGGTGATAATATTTTGTAGTAGAATTTTTTGGGGGGGACAGGCAGTAGAAGGTTAAGGGCTTTTTAACTTTGTCAGCCCATCTGCAACACCTACGCGCTGTACTATCTTCTCAGCCCTGCGGTGGAGAGCTGCAAAAAGAGAGGGTAAGGAGACACTCAGAGTCCTCATGGTTGTGTCACCCTTCTCAAATTGGCAAGAAGAATAAACAGAGTTTTAAAATGGAGGTGAGAAATTAACTCATTTTTTAAAGGATTAAATATATTTCTCAGTCCCTTATAGAGAATTTAGCAGGGTTCTGAAATGCAGACCATGTCTCCAGCGCTCACTTGCCAGGTCTCCACTGTGTCATTAAATAGCTAAGTTTAGCAATGCAAAAAAAAATTTGTTTCAAAATGAATTACGTTCCCATGTGTAAAAGCATAAAGACTATGTGTCTGATTCATGGAACGTGCAAACTCACAGCCGTAGTCCCACATCCTTGCAGATAGCACCAGCAAGGAGGATTTCCTGTTTTCATATTTTTAGGTGACTCTAAGAAACCTGAGGGTATTTAGACTGATGAATGATGTGCCTGACTCTGGGCTTCTGCCTGCCCGGCTCCAGAGTTTATCTGCTTTCTGTTTGTTTTCTGTGCTCCTATTAGGTTGTTGTTAGTTACATTCTGATGTTTGTAGTTTGGGGAAATCTGTATCTTTGTTATTTATGTTATCAATAATGTGACCTGGGCCTTCTTCAGCAATGTTCCAACTGTTCCCAGGTCCTCAATCACTAATTATGCAGATGAACAGATTGTGGAAACTCTTTCCTTATGGCTGCATTCTGGAGGAGTTGTTTTTATTAAATTGCCGGTGTCTTGAATTATAATTAGGTACTGGCCTATATTTATAGCTTTTCTCCTCTCTCTCTCTCTCTTTCCCCCACTTTCCTCTTTCCCCTTATCTTCTCCTTTGTTACTTATTACGGGATAAAAACTTTATCACAAGACAAAGAGCAAGAGAAGCCCCAAGTCATTAGCTCAGAAGTCAGCCTTGCTTAACAGGAGACGACAGGGCGGTGTGTCAGTTATCCGGAGGTTCTGTTTCTTGCAGAAAGTCATTAGGATGTGGAGCTGCCTGCCAGACAGAGTGGGAGAAGCTGGAGAGCTTAACAAGTTCAAGGGCAGGGAAGGGACTCATTGACAGCCTTGCAGTGCAGCCCGGCCAGTCCGCTAAGAAAGGAAATGTAATAGTGGTCAGAGAAAACCGAAGAAGAAATATGGGGACCAAGTAGACATTCCATCTACCCGTCATCCAAATCCTTACGTGGTTCATCTATTTGCTCCTTGTGCGAATTATACTGCTCTTAATAACTGAAGCTACTAAGTACTCTCCGCGTGTTCTCCGCTAGAATGAAGGTATGAAACATAACCTTCCCCAGGAGCAGTATGCCTGAAAGGACTTAGGGCTCTGCTTGAATGAAGCATAGATGATGCAGGCTAATTACGATTTTGTTTAAAAACATACACACACTCACACACGGACACACACAAAGTTTTTGAGTCATGACTAAGTGTAGAGGCTGTGCTGGAGAAGAAAATGTTTGCAGTCCCAGATACTTAAAAAAAAGTCCATCTTGGTATTCTTATAGCCTAGTTTTAGTTTTTTATTTATCGTTCCAAAAAAGATACGTGATTTCCCTTCCACTTTTCTAGTTTTGTTTAGAAACTTAAACAAAGGACTGTTAGAGCAGAGATAAGTGTAGATAAGCACTGGGCCTTATATAATTATGGGGGAAATATTTACACAGCAGCAAACATGTAGGAGTCTACCATCATCTTGACGCATCTGTGTATGTCAGAGTGGAGTCAGGAGAACTTTCTATAAGTCTTAGTATGAATTTGCCAGCACTTGGAAGATAACTAAAGGCTACAAGCAGTGGTTATGAAATTATATGGAAAGAAACTCATGCCAAACAAGTCTGTCTCCTCATATTATTAGAAAAAGTAAGGCATATGATATACCTAAATAGGAATAATGCTTTTTTAGACTACTATTATGCAAACATAAGATTCCACCTGAGTCTGAAAGAAATTCAGCCTCAGTGAGAATGTTAATAAAAAAGAAAATTAGGTTTACCCATAGGTAACTTATATCCAATGTTATAAATAAATAATAAACTCATAAAACAAGGGAGCCAAAGGGACCAGAGTTTATTGATTCTAATCTAAGCATCTACTACACTGTAGTAGACCTCCACAATTCCCAGAGGCAAGATGGCTCTACCTGTCTTTCACGATTTCCAGAGAGGAAGGCCCACAAGAGTCTGTGGTGAACTGTTCCAGGGATTCGTACCTCCAGTACCACAATCCCCATATACTGGTCTGACGTTTCCAGGGGCTACTGTCTGTTTTTCTTTTTTAAAGCAAATACTTGTCTAGTTATCTTATTTTTTAAAAAGACTTTATTTATTTATTTGAGAGAGAGAGAGAGAGCACAAGCGTGAGGGTGCGGGGGTGCAGAGGGTGAGGGAGAGAGTATCTCAAGCAGACTGTGCGAGCACGGAGCCCGAAGCCAGATTCAATCTCATGACCCTGGGGTCATGACCTGAGCTGAAATCAAGAGTCCTATGCTTAACTGACTGAGCCACCCAGATGACCCAGCAAATACTTATTTAAAAATAACTTTAGATTTACATAAACATTTTGAAGATAGTACAGAAAGTCCCCATACACTCTGTACCCAGTTTCCCATATTAGTAACATCTCACCAGAGTGCAGTATGTTTCCAATTAATGAAACAATGTTGATATATTATTTTTAGCTGAAGTCCATACTTCTTTCAGATTTCCTTAGTTTTTACCTAGTGTTCTTTTTCTGTTCCGTGTTCTCTTTGGAGGAAGTCCCCAAGCACCATCCACACTTAGTGTGGAGTGCTATATTCCACCTCCCTGAGAGTAGACTGGTAATATAAATTATTTGGAATGCTGTTTTTTAGGACAGTTCTTCTATAAAGTTTCTTATTTCTCTACTGTTCTATTTTGTCACCTAAATTTACTGAACTGGGCTACATATCTTATTTCTAGAAAATATGATTTTTCATTTAAAAATTGGACCTAACTAGGTATTTTTCCACTTGGAAATTTGAAATACAGTAATTTAAAAAGGAACTAAATGGAGAAAATAATCCTTAAATACAATTAACTAAATCAGTTTAACCATTTTAATTCTTTTTTGTTTTCAAGTACTGGCTTAATTATTTTCTCTCAACTATGGTTGTCCTAGGTCGTTTCCTAGGTATCTAATCTTATCTACGCCAATGTGTACTCAGCTGTTGTTTAGAATGAGGATGTTAATAACTTCTTCAACACACCATGGTTGCTTACTCTGATCACTAACAAGTCTGTCCCCAGTTTCCCCTAGTTCCTCCCTACCTATAACACCTCCCTTGTTTTCTATAGCACCACACTCTTACCACCTGAGTCTATTATTTTCTTCTCTTGAAATTAAAAACATAAGGAGAATAAACATATTCAGTTATGTCATTTTGGGTGCCAAGACTAATTTTATCACTTGGATTTAGAGTTCCTGGCTTAAGAATAGCAAAGAGATTTCATTTCATGTACCTACTTCAGTGAATTATCAGGAGCTACCTAAAGAGCTATATGGAGGATTCCAAGGAACTGGACTCATAGGAGAGGAATTATAAGACCGATAAGCTATGGGCATGGGAGAGAGGAAATGTGGAAGGCTACCTCTAGATGAGACCTTTATCCCATCAGATATTAAGACCTCATTAAATAGATCACAATCTATCCCAATTGTTTTAAAGACTTATTAATGGATGACTTGATTCCTTTATTCCAACAATTTATCTTATTATATCATGGGGAAAAATCTAGTAACCATTTTCCAATGCATAGCTTAGCAACATATTTGTCTGTGGAAAGAAATTTGACCTAATTATCATTACATATGGGAAGATAATAATTAAAGAAGACAGGAAGACTTTTCCATTAGAAGTGAAGTTCTAGTTTGTGTTAGACTTTCCCATCCAGACTAAAATGTGGAATGGAAATATGGTAGAGAGGAATCTGATATTCAGAGCAAGCAGTCAGCCTTCAGAGTGGGGGAAAGACATAAGATCAAAAAAAGTTTTCTTTTCTCTTCCTCCAGAAACTGGCCCCAATTATCCCTGGCTAAAGGTATTAATGAAAACTTTTCAAATTTTATAATTATTTACCATAAAGATGAAATAATCCTCAATTAAGTTTTTTTTTTTTAACTAATACTCAATGAACCAGCCCAGTTCAGTTATAAATGTCACATGCATGCCAGCACCATGTGTTTGAGGCGTCTGGGAAGTTTCTGTTATACCACAATCTCTACTTAGCTCAAATTATAGTGTCTGAAATTTCTCCTTATGTACTCCTGTGGAGAGTTTCTTGTACAGAAGTTTTGTCAAATGTAAATTTAACTGGGGGGCAATACATAAAATAAATTCACCATAAAATACAGCAATCACTTTTGTTCTTAGAAGAAAGAGTCTAAGTTAGCTGAAGAATAATATAAATATGAGATAGAAATGGTAAGGTTAAAACAGAGAACTAAATTTTGGGAGAGTTGTTAGAAAATTCTCTGGCCTCTTAGCAACAATAACAAATTGTAGTACTTCCCACATTCTTCCTAGGGCTGGAGATGAACAGCCTAATATAATACGTTATACCAGACTTAAAAATATTTAATGTTCCAAAATGATTTGTCAGAAGAATGAAGAAATTTATTTTAAAATTTGCAGATAATGGAAACTGAAAAGGGTTGCCAGCACTATGGAGTTCAGAATTGAGATGCAAAACAAAATCATCTTATCACATTGGACACATAATCTAAACCAATGGGAAGAAATTTGATTTACTACTAGTGTGAGCATATTTTACCAGGGAGAACAGAACAATATAACACACATGTTTATCAAAAGGTACATACACAAATTGGACATCAAGTATACTCATAATAATGGAAAAACTCAAACATCCATGTACAATAGAAGGTATAAATAAATCATGACATTCATATGGGATACTATACAGAAAATGCTGCATGGGAGTATAGAAATCTATAACAACATGGATGATTCTCAGAAATGTAACGCTGAATGATTAAAAAAAAATCTCTTCAACAAATAGGTCATACTGCATGATTCTACATACATAAAGATTAGGACAGGCAAAACAAATCTCCATTTAAGAAGTCACAGGAGAGAGGTTATTCTTGGGCAGAGTGGAGGTGAGTAAGTGACAAAAATTATATGAAGAGGCTTCTGTGGGTCTGGAGTGATCTTTTTCTTGATCCAGGTGCTAGTTATACAGCGATATGCACTTTGTAAAAATTTATTATGTGATAAATTTATGGCTATGTACTTTTCTGTATGAATGTTATTTTTTAATGAAGTTTTTGAAAAAAAATTAGATAATCAGCAAAGCTAATGTGGATCCTGTGTAAACAACAAAACTGTTAGAAAAATTTAAATTACATTTATAATTCAGCTCTCCTAGGACCCTTTTGTCCATTCTGTAGCCAGTCTTCCTTAACATCAGTGAATTTTTTTTTTTAATTTTAGCTTTAGGTTTTTTTGAAGTAAAAAAGTTTATCTGCCTCTGTTATCTGCAACACTATTTTCTAAAGTATATCATCTTCTTTGCTTCTAATGGCTTTGCTCTGTAACTTGGAAACTTCATAGAGAGGGAATGTGGGGCTTGAGGGTCTTGATCTAGAAAGAAACAAGACCATCCTGATGGCTGAGTGTTTCCTTTAGTTGATGGAGGTGCGTCATGTCATGGATATGAGGAATGAAATAAGCACTTTGCTATTTTAGCTGTCATATGAACATGACAGAAACTTTGTGTTCTCTGCCTGAGACCAACTTGGCTATAAATTGTGTGGAGGATGGAGAATGGAGGATGAAGAATTACTTATCAAAACGTGATAGGGCTCATGGGAGGAAGAAGAAATACCTTTATATGGTTGGGCTTGGTGCATGATGACAAAATTCCAATTTACAGTGCCAAGGGGTTTAGACAACTCTGGGATGATCCAGTGGTTCCACCTGAGGGAACCATGCTAGAGAATAGAGCAGGACATGTGTGTTCAGATAGATGTAAGTCCATAGGTTGGGCTAATTTTTGTAACCCCTTAAGTCTTAAAAGATAGAATGACAAATACACAGATGCTGTTGGAAGGAGACCTAGGTAAGGCTAGGTTCAAATCCTTTGGGGGTATTAGTTGAGTTTATAATTTTAAAAATGTGAGTATGTGCTGGGTGGGAAAACATGTGGAATGGTATGGTGGTCCTCTGTAGTGGTGACTAGCATGCCCTTTGTTTCCTAGTTCCATAACTTACTAGTTGAGTGTCCTGGAACTCTTGGAATACCTATCTTAGAGGGTTGTTTGAGATTTAAAGATGATACTGTGTATAAAGTATTTAGAAAGAAAACTGGCAGAAGCTCAATGCTGAATACATTTTAGGCATTTTTATTCCTAGCATTGGACAACCTCAGGCAGACATATCAGATACCCACATCAGCAGCAAGAAAAATTCCAGGGCCTACTGATTAGGGAGGATGGGATCTCTAAAATAATGCTCAGGCTTGGACTGAACACAGGGTAGGGCTGAGCTTAAGTGTTGAACATTTTTAGCATCTGCCCCATGGTGGGGCTGGGTCGGAAAGGGCCTGAGTATATAGACAAGACACGTAATTTGTCTCCACAGTCTTTGTCTCTTACATATTTGTAGATATGTATACGATAAGTTTTCCAAAGAGATTATTCCCTGTTGAATTTTGGCTGATTTTGATTTTTTCCCTAATATTTAAATAATACAGTTATACAAAATTTCTCTCAAGAATCTTACTGAAGATATTTAATTTCCTTCTACTTCAGCCCATAAAAAGTCATCCAAATTCTCTTATGATTTATTTCTTTCTCTGAAAACTTATAACATTTGTTATTTCCAAAGGGTGCATTATCTCTAACCCATTCACTCATATTTTGGAACCAAAATTTATACACTCCTCTGGCCTCCTTCACCCCCATTTCCTTACCCTGTAAATTCTCAGCCCTATATTTATTTAGAAAATGAGTGTTTTTCCCAGTGCTCTAACCAGCAGGTCAGCAACTGGAGTATTGTAAACTTGTGACTAAATCTGCCTTCATGGATTTGCATGATTATCTTCAAGACCCAAAATATTCTTTTCTTCAATGTATAGAGTATTCTCCTCTCCTGTTCTTACTGTTGAGAAAGTGTGGAGTAGTTTTGCCCTTGACAATTCTCTAAAAGCTTAATCAGCTCTGCTCTTTGCAGTGTTTCTGTGCTCAGAACTGGTAGCCTTTGGCTGTGAGTCATCACTTCTACCTTATAGAAGGAAGAACAGAGTCTGGTTGGAGGTGCATATGATTTCTTTTCTGTGTGGGCTTGGGAATTTATGTTCCTTGGCATATAAAGGGGGAAGAATCTGATTCATTGTTTCCCCAAAGATCAAGACATTGTTGAAAACCTTGGGATGGGCCAATTTGCTTTTGCTGTGTACAGAGGGAAGTTTACCCCCCAGGTTATTTACAAGGAGTTATAAAATCCAATCTTCAGAATCTTCTCCCCAGTAAATCATCATCATTCAGATATTTGCATGCTATTTCAAATACATTTAATGACGAACTATGTTATTTCTACAAAATCATACCCAAATTCCTAACTCCAGGGAGGTGAAACAATTAATGAGACAATTGTGTCTGTCTGGTCAGAGCCAAAAAAAAAAGGTGTGGCACAACCAAGTGATCTAGACAACACTGTGCCATTTCTCCTGGGCTGGTTTTTCTTACTCTTTCCATGGACACCTATTACCAGCTTGGGTTAAAAAGTCCTAAAGATGAACAATAGTAGCAACAGTTTTGTCTGTTTCTATATCTACAGGGATGTTGGTATTAACTTACTTATGTCACATCTCTTCTTTAGCATTTCATTTCATCACCTGTAACTTAATTGTGTTCATTTCTAGTAGTTCTCCCCATGATAAAACTTCAAGTCCCAGCTTTAATAATTCTTAGATATCTGACATTAGCAAATAATTTAAAATCTTTTGCTTCCATTTCCTAATCTGTAATTCAGTGACAATGCCTTATGGTTTTTTTTAATGAAGATTAAATATAAAAAAAATATAAGGGTAAGTGTCTGACAAAGAAATAGGGAACTCAAAAATTTCTCATCTTCTTTTTCTACCTCTTACTGTACCCTATTCCGCCTTGTGGAGTAAAAGCATCCAGTTTTTATCTAAGCCATACCTCAATAATTTCAGAACATCTGGCTAAAAAGTGAAAATGCAAGCAATCATCCAGGTGTTTGGCCCACATGATGACAGATATCAAACACTTAGAGCCATCTGGGTGATTGGCATATTTTTTTCCTCTTTTATCCAGGTGTATGTGGATACAGCCTTGGCCCAAGGAAAAAAATCAGGAGTTTTGCTTAAATTCTAGGCTAATGCCATTTTTAAGTGCTACTCTTTGGATATGTTTTGTTTCCTTTGAAATACATCTTGTTCAAGTCACTTTTGAGAATAAAAGCACTATTCATCTTCTGGAATCTAGGAATTCAAGGAGAAGAAGCAGAAGTGACTCCACAGATTTCAAACCCTCATGTTTCTACCTAAGAGAATTAAGGGCAAGAGAAGCTGAATAATGATTCTAAGACATGTAGTTAGACAATAACAGAGCTCAGACAAGAACAAAGTCTTTTGACCTTCAGCTATAGAGTCCATTTCACCTGTTGCCTGTCCTCTTTCATTCAAGGCCTATTCGGTTTTCCCTATATGCACACGGAACCATATACACACAACTTGTATGTGTGTAAACACACGTAAATAACACCACTTTTCTTCCTAACAGTCATGTTACTCTGCCATGATCTTCTCCCAAGTATTTTCTCAACTTTCACTGATAAGTCAGAGAGAATAAACCAAGCTTCAGCATATGGTAGCATGGGCGTCCGATAACCATGCTTCAACATCTGCCGTGCAGGGCATTGCTTAAATAGAAGTTGTATTGAGATCTGGTATCCTGTGCGCAGCTGATGCAATTTTCCTCAGTCACAGAGATGAAGCTTGGATAACATTTCTGGCTCTGAGAAATTCCCAAGTCACGAAGAAATGATTCCATTGACCTAGCGGCTTTGCGCTCCCAATACAACATGTTCCTCAGCAGCTTCCCAGGGGAGAGAGTAACGTGAGAGTTTTCAAGAGTGCTGAAAGCCTCCCCTCTAATCATCCGTGTGGATTCTGCTAGCATTCCAAGTCATCCCAGACAATTCCAAGGAAAAACTTGGGGGATTCGCTGAGGTTTTCTAAACATTTTTTTTTTCTGCCTGAAGACACTAACAATAAGCAGCTTCACATAATAACATTGTTATTTGTCCATGAACACAACTTATCAACGATTTGTCCATGAACACAACTTATCAATGGCCGTTTCTGCCACAAAACAATTATACAGCTCAAAGAAGTTCTCCTTGAAAAATTCCCAACAGGGAATGTTTTTTCCTTTATTATTTTTTTTTAACTTTAAAAATTTTTTTTGTTTTGGGAATTTTTTAAAGGAGGGAAGTAGAAAGACTGGCATATTTGGCAGCTGTTACTTTAAAATCTTCTGTTAAATTCATGTCTAAAAGCAGAAGTGGGTAGCCAGTCTTTGGGGAAAGAAGAACATTCCTGATGAGTGGATTTGTTGGTAATATGGCCAGCTGCAAAATAGTCTGGGATATAGGAGTCACCAACTTTCAAAGGTTACAGGAGGTGATTGTGTTCTAGCTGTTGGTGGGATCTTCAGCCACCAAGACAGGACTAGCAGCCTGGCTAACAGCCTTAGCTCAGTCAAAAACACCCCAAACTTGAAGTGAAACCAGTAGTGTGCTAAACGCAGCACACAGCAGCTTGTAAGAGTCCACTGCTAAGTTTTGTGAACCTGGATGTTATCTTGGTAGATTAAAATTGACTATGGTGGGAGTACTTACGTCATGGAAACTGGCCCACGCTGCAGATCACGGCTTTTGCTTCCCATAGAGCTGGTTGTTAAACCTTTACCTAAACATCACGACATAAACCTGAACTGAAATTTCTAACTCTGCCACCTATGGCATAGAAAATTTGGAAAGCCAACAACACTCTGAGCCTTGGTGTCCTGATATGTATTTTTTTATTAACATATAATATATTGTTTATTTCAGGGGCACAGGTCTATGATTCATCAGTCTTACACAATTCACAGCCCTCCCTAACACATACCCTCCCACAGCCACCCCAACCCTCCCACCCCCCCTCCCCTCTAGTAACCCTCAGTTTATTTCCTGAGATTAAGAGTCTCTTATGGTTTGTCTCCCTCTCTGGTTTCATCTTGTTTCACTTTTCCCGCTGTTCCCCTATGATCCTATGTCTTGTTTCTTAAATTCCTTGTATCAGTGAGATGGCAACTGTCTTTCTCTGATTGACTTATTTTGCTTAGCATAATACCCTCTAGCTCCATCCACATCATTGCAAACGGCAAGATTTCAGGGGTTTTGATGGCTGCATAGTATTCCATTGTATATATATATACTACATCTTCTTTATCCATCCATCTGTTGATGGGCATCTAGGCTCTTTCCATAGTTTGGCTATTGTGGACATTGCTGCTATAAACATTCAGGTGCACGTGCCCCTTTGGATCACTACATTTGTATCTTTAGGATAAATATCTAGTAGTGCAATAGCTGGGTCAGAGGGTAGCTCTATTTTCAACTTTTTTAAGAAGGCTCCATACTGTTTTAAAGCGGGGCTACACAAACAATGTAAGAGGGTTCTCCTTTCTCTGCATCCTTGCCAACACCTGTCATTTCCTGACTGATTAATTTTAGCTATTCTGATTGGTGTGAGGTGGTATCTCACTGTAGTTTCCACTTGGCATTCCCTGACCCCAAGTGATGTTGAATGTTTTTTCATGTGTCTGTTGGCCATTTGGATATCTGCTTTGCAGAAATATCTGTTCATGCCTTCTGTCATATTCTTGATTGGATTATTTCTTCTTTGGGTATTGAGTTTGATAAGTTCTTTATAGATTTTTGTATACTAGCCCTTTATCTGATTTATCATTTGCAAATATCTTCTCCCATTCTGTCGATTGTCTTTTGGTTGTGTTGACTATTTTCTTTGCTGTACAAAAGCTTTTTATCTTGATGAAGTCCCAATAGTTCATTTTTGCCCTTGCTTCCCTTGCCTTTGGCGATGTTTCTAGGAAGAAGTTGCTGTGGCTGAGCTCGAAGAGGTTGCTCTCTGTATTCTCCTCAAGGATTTTGATTATTTCCTATATCACATTGAGGTCTTTCATCCATTTTGAGTCTCTTTTTTCAGTGTGGTGTAAGGAAATGGTCCAGTTTCATTCTTCTGCATTTGGCTATCCAATTTTCCCAACACCATTTGTTGAAGAGACTCTTTTCTCCATTGGACATTCTTTCCTGTTTTGTCCTGATACGTATTTTAAGAATGGTGATACACAGGGTGCCTGGGTGCCTCAGTGGGTTAAAGCCTCTGCCTTTGGCTCAGGTCCTGATCCCAGGGTCCTGGAATCGAGCCCCGCATTGGGCTCTCTGCTCACCTGCTTCCCCCTCTCTCTCTGCCTGCCTCTCTGCCTACTTGTGATCTCTGTCTATCAAATAAATGAATAAAATCTTTAAAAAAAAAGAATGGTGATACACATTTCATAATGTTGTGAGGATTAAATTAGGCATTGTGCTTAACCAGGTTTAGTGCTCATCAGATACATTATTCTTCAATAAATATTAATAGAGGACATATTTTTATGCTAGGAACTGTGGCTAGTACTAGAGACACAAGGATAAATAGATTGGCAAAGACAGATTAAACACTAACTGCAATAAATTTTGGAAAGAACTATAGTATGAGGTGCAAATGATCAAAGTTGGAGCAGAAACAAAGGAGCCATCAGTGTTAATATCCCTTTGAAAGATGTACCAGTAGTTCATGATGGATGAGGAATACTTGTCCAGCCATTTCTAGACATGCCAAATCATAGATATTTTCATATTTAGACACATAGATCAAGACTCCTGGGGATATGTGGAAAAATCAAGGCAACACTTCAAAGTTGATGAATTATTGATTTGTATGTTGTGAGTATCACCTCAGAATTCAGTCTTCCCTGGCTGCCGTTCAACCATTGCAGTTGATGCCTTTGGGTCTAAGAGTTGTGGTCCAGTGGGATGTCCTTCTAAAAGGCAACGACTCTATAAGACTCACACCTTGCTGCATAACTATTGAAAGTCTCTAACTGTTAAAAAAAACAAAAAAGAAAATCTGTAATTGTTAGAAGAGGGGACAGAAATTAACATTCCTTCATGGTTAGCACTTTACATTGCTATCTTATATTATTATAACGATGCTACCCTGAAATAGGTATTGTTTTCTCCACTCTGCTTGAAGAAGAAACCATGTTCACAGTCTGAGTTATAAACTCAAGATGGACCTGAGATCCAAACTGGGTCTGCTGAGTCATGAATATTAACTTAATCTTAACATTTAATCATTATAACAATCTTAGGAGATCCTATCATGAACCTCATTTTATAAATGAGAAAATTGAGGAGCAGAGCAGTGATTTGCCAACTCATAAGTGGCAGAGTTGGGCTCAAATCCATGCTTTTTCTGATCAACACCATACTTCATATTTTAGTTAGCTCTTTAGTAGTGAACAGTTAACAATTTGATGAGCACAAGAATGGCCCTGCTATAGGATGGACTATTCCGTAGAAAGGGATTAGGATGAGGGACTTAGAAAGAGAATAGAGGTATGGGGAATAGGAAGACATCAAAGGAAGCTTGGTCCTGTCATAGTATTTGATAAAGGATTAATTCCATAGAGTATTAATAATTTTAATATTAATATGTTTATAGAATTATAAATTTATTTATTAAAATTATTAATATATTATACTATATTACTAATTTTAATATTATTAATAATAATAATAATTAATGATTAGAGAAGAAGAAATTGTTATTTTCTGTGAAATCCATAGTCATTTGAGACCTAAAGAAGGTGAGAACATCTGTATGTGGCTGTTCCTTGCAGGACTTTCAATATGGGAGCATCACCTACAATGATAGACAAGAGTGCAGATTGACTTTGAGTGTGCATTGGTATGATCCATATGTATCACAGAGCTTTTGCAAAGTGTCATTTCTTCACAAAGCATTGTAGCATCAACTGAAAACTTATAACTGCCTTTAATCATTTGAGGGATAAAATGGAAAATTAAAAAAATATAAAGAAGAAGTAAAGATCCCCTATAAAATGTGGTTAAAAATTCAATAACTGCACTACTTGTGAAGTGGTATAGTGATATTTGAATGTAGTCTTAGATTGTTGTAGATGCATATTGGAAACTCTGGGAAAATCACTAAAAAAGGTTAGTTATATGTATATTATAATTGCATATATAAAA
>RCUC01146761.1:0-74708 GCA_003697995.1 Taxidea taxus jeffersonii | reverse complement strand
CCTTCGGTCCTGCCTCCTGTTCTTTTTTTTGTGGTGAGTTTTTTGGCCTTGTCATTTTGTCCAGATAAGAATCCGCTGTTCTCCTTGTTAAGTGAACTTGGTCTTGGCTGGATTTCTTTGATCTTCTGGGGGAGGGGCCTGTTGTAGTGATTCTCAAGTGTCTTTGCCCCAGGCAGAATTGCACTGCCCTTACCAGGGGCTGGGCTAAGTAATCCTCTCAGGTTCGCTTTCAGGAGCTTTTGTTCCCTGAATGCTTTCCGTAGAGTTCCAGAGAAGGGGAATGAAAATGGCGGCCTCCCAATCTCTGGTTCAGAGGAGCTGAGAGCTAGGGGTCCCAGTCTTCAGTGTGCCTTCAGACAAAAGCGTTTAATCACTCCCGTCTCCCCAGCCTCCGTTTGCGCTCGGAGACCGCGCAGGAGAAAATCGTGCATAATCAGCCCTGTCTCACTGGCTTCTGGGAGCGCTCCGAGCTCACCCAGCCTGTGACCAAGCGTCTCTGTCTCTGGCAGAGTCCCACCTGGAGTCTCCGAACCCCGTAGATCTCTGAGCTCTCCCGGGTCGGAGTCTCCCCGGATCTTGTGGGGACCCCTCGCACAGAGCACCGGCCAGTGCCACAGAGCACCGGTCCGTGTCACAGACCACTAGGAAACCTTGGCTCTGTCTCCGCAGCCAGCTTCCCTGTTCTAATACCTGTGAGCTCTGCGACACTCAGACACCCCTGATACTTCTGTGACCCTGCGGGACCTGAGTCCACGCTGTCCCCGTGAGGTCTTCACCCCAGTTTAGCCTCTGGAGCGATGTCCCTCCGTGGAGCAGACTTTTAAAAGTTCTGATTTTGTGCTCCGCTGCTTGCCGGGAGCCGGCCCCTCCCCCTGGGGTCTATCTTCCCGTCGCGTTGGATTC
Source organism: Taxidea taxus jeffersonii (assembly GCA_003697995.1). Lineage (NCBI taxonomy): Eukaryota > Metazoa > Chordata > Mammalia > Carnivora > Mustelidae > Taxidea > Taxidea taxus. Next base: position 73,805 of record RCUC01146761.1, on the reverse strand, counting down.
ACTTTTCCGCTGGTCCTACCTTTTAGAAAGTGGTCGATTTTCTGTTTCTAGAATTGTTGTTTTTCTTCTCTTCGATCTCCTATTGGATTCGTAGGTGTTTGGAATGGTTTGATAGGCTATCTAGCTGATCTCCTGCTGTCTGATGTGGTCTCAGCCTGCTACTTTCCGCCGTCTTAACTCCTCCCTACCATGCTGATTTTTTTTCTTTCACTCTTGTTTAGTTTTCAAGAGCAAAGGCAACAAAGTGAAGGGGAGTTCATGTCGCTTCCTTCTATGTTTTACTTAAATATGTGTTTATTATAAACGTAGTAGCTACTACATATGTGAGAAAAATGCAAGGACTATGGTAAAGTTCCAGTTAAAAAGTAAAGTATTCCCTGAGTCTCCTCTCTCCTAAAGAAGAATGATACTCCCAAGAAGTAATGATTTTTAATTTCCTTTTAATTTCTCTGATGGTTACCACTGTAATTCTAAATAATTTTGAAATACTTCTACTTCCTGACTTACTAATTTTAGACAGTATCTATTGACTCTGCTAAAAATGATGAATAGTTGCATGGCCTTGCATTTTCTCTCTTACCTCTTGATTTTACTTAAACTGTCAATCTCTGAATATTAACGTTTTATACGAATAACATATTTAAATTGTAATTCTACTTTTAATTTTTTTCCCAATAGTTCCCTGTTTCTGTGAGGTACATAGTGACCATGAGTAGGTTGTCCAAATTGGGATATTTTCAAGATGCCAGGAAGATGGGTGTAAGCCAAGGGTGTCTGTCCATCCAGCCAGGACACAGGATCATCCAAGTTCTAGGAGACTGCAGTCTGTTTTTACGCTTCACTTTGTGTTCATTTGATTAGATGGTAAGATCAGTAAAGTTTTTGTACCTTTAAAGTATTTTCAGTGACTAACACTTAGGGTTCACAGTAAGGAAACGCTAGAAGTAAAATTTCAGAATACTAGCCATTTCTGTATTTAAATGGACTTATTGTAAGTAATGGTAATTTAGTTATAAATCGAAATAACTAACAGGTCATTACTTTCTTGGCTTAAAGTACATATTCATGATAAAGAAGTATCTGTCAACTTCTGTTTTAATGTTTTCATTAAAGATTGAAGAGTTATATTTTTAAAAAGATTTTATTTATTTGAGACAGAGGGAGAGAGAGAGAGAGAGAGCATGAGGGGTGGGGAGGGGCAGAAAGTGAGGGAGAAGCAGACTCCCTGCTGAGCGAAGAGCTGGACTTGGGGCTTATCCAAGGATTCTGAGATCATTACCTGAGCTGAAGGCAGACTCTTAACCAATTGAGCCACCCAGGTGTCCCAAGCTTATATTTTGAAGGCCTCTTTAGTATTTGTGGCGACAAACATGATTTTTCTCCTTAGTTACTGAATGGATGTTCATGGATATGTTAATGAATGGATGTCCTCATATTAAACTGCTCTGGCATTCCTTGAATAATCCCTCTAGATTATGATGTTGTTTTTTTTTTTTTTTCAAAGATTTTACCCATTTATTTATTTGACAGAGAGAGAGAGATCACAAGTAGGCAGAGAGGCAGGCAGAGAGAGAGGGAGAAGCAGGCTCCCCACCTAGCAGAGGGCGCATGACCAGAGCTGAAAGCAGAGGCTTAACCAGCTGAGCCACCCAGGCGCCCCTATGATGTAATATTTTTAATGTGCTATTTGATTCTGTTTTTAATTCTTTTCTTTTGAATTATTTTCTTTATGGTTCTTTTGTATATAGCCCATCAGGTTGAAGTATCAATGTTACAGGTGCCGCATAAAAATAATGTAGAGATTTTCCTTTTAACCTCATGCTATGGTCTTTGAAGGTTTAAGTGAACCCTCAAATGGATATTTTTGAACGTTCTTTAGTTCAGTAGTTTCTTCCCTCTGTCACTTCTGTGTTTTTGCATTTACCCTTCTTTCTTGATTCTTTTGATCTTTTTCCTCCAAACAAGTAATATTTTTGACTTATGGGTTTTATTAGTTTTGTTTTCTGCTTTTACCTCTATTGCTTTCTTCCATTTTTCCCTCTGGCTTTTTTGGGGTGAATGGAAGGTGGTATTTTTTTCACTATTTTCATTATTATATTTATATGGATCCAAATATTCATGGATGAATTTTCCTTTAAAACTATTTTAATGTTTTAAATTGTATCCTACCCAATCTTGATATATAGTGTTTTTTATTGTAATTCATTTCCCCTTTAACCCAAGGGTTTATGGGTTGTGTTTGAGGTGGAGGTGCTTTGATTTCTAGTTTTCTTTCATTATAATCAGAGAACTTACTAAGACTTTCTTTGCCCCTGATATATGATTGGTATTTATGAATGGCCCTCGCACACTTGCAAAGAAGGCAGATGTTCTCTTATTGGTGTATGCCTCAATAGAGATCCCTGAGATCTAGATATTGATTATGTTGTGAGGCCTTTCACATCTGTGTTTATTTGTTGTCCACTTGACTTTCTTGGACTAAAAGGGGTATAGTCATATCTCCTTTTATAAATGCATTTCTGTCTGTCTTGCATTTCTTGTAGTTTCTGGTTTATGAAGGTGGCTACTTATATTTTGGTAAGTAGATGTTCACAATTAGTATAATTTTGTTATGAATTGTATCTTTAGCATTAACAAGTGAATTTCTTTCTTCCATTTGGTATTTTTGAGCCTAAATTCTGCCTTGTCTGATACTGGAGTAGCAATCCTTGCTTTCTTATTATTTGCATTTGCCTGCTTGAGGACTGTATTATGTAAGAAGATTATACATTCAGCCTGCTGCCATGTGACCTGTGCCGCCTGGCTCTGGGCAAAGTGCACTTCCCCTCCCCATTGAGTCTTCTCTGGCCCATGACTGACTTTGAGGGAGTTTGTGGAAGGGAGATGCACACTCTACTTGAGCAGAAGCTGCAGGGGTCATCACTTGCTTCTGCCCTGGTTTAAAAAAAAAAAAACGAAAAACTAAAAAAAATGTACTCCAGATAGGGCTGCATGCCAGAATAGAGAGATGACACATGGAGAAAGAACCAGCACAACTGGCCTGCAGTGACAGGTAAAGTGAGTGAGAGAGAAGCCTTTGAAGATTTGAGGGTTATTGTTGCAACAAATTAAACAAAAGTTGGTAGGTGTATGTGGTATACTTTTGACCATCTCTTTAATCTTAAGCCTTTTCAGAGTAGCTTTATTTTAGTTGTATCTCTCCTATTGAGCACACAGTTGGCTTTTGTTTTATGAGCAAATCTAAAAACCTTCAGTCCATTTACATTGTTTGTATGAATGGTATATAATTGGTTTTTAAATCTATCATCCTGCTTTGTTATATTTGCTATGCCTTTGTATTGATTATGTATGATGCTTTTATTTTCTTCATGTGATTTCTTTTTTTTTTTTTAAGATTTTATTTATTTATTTATTTGACAGAAAGAGAGAGAGAGAGAGAGATAGCAAGGGAGAGAACATATGCAGGGAAAGTGGGAGAGGGAGAAGCAGGCTCCCCACCCAGCAAGAAAAGCCAGATGCGGGACTTGATCCAGGACTCTGGGATCTTGACCCCAGCGGAGCCAAAGGTGGATACCCAACAACTGAGCCACCCAGGCACCCCCGTGTGATCTCTTTTCTGTGCATTTTGGTGGGGGGGTGTATTTTTGTTCTACTGGTAACCTTTATACTATGAATCTTTTTTAATGCCCTCAGCTCTGGTGGGCATTTAGTATTTGTTTGATGTGGAAAACACCCTTTACCTATGTGCCAGTCCCTGAACTTGTTCTAAATTTTTCCCACTATCCAGTGTATGTCTGTGGGAGGACAGGGTTCAGTTATTTGTACTTTATTGGAACAGATGTCTCCATTTTATTTTCTACCCTGTATCTACATTTTTTCTCTGCTCTTTTATCTGTAGTAAAACATATTCAGTGCCACCACCACCAGCCTTTTCACTCATGTTCCTTAGTTATCTCCATAGGTAGAAGCCAGTATGGTATTCCTTAAGTCCTTGCTTCCATCAGTAGTACTTATTCATTGGCTTGGCTGGCTGTGTGATCTTTTCTTCCCTTGAGTTTCTTCAAAAATATTGTTCCCCTGTCATCTTGCTTTGTATGTTGTCTTGCTCTGTATGTTGGTGTTGAAGTCTAAGTCAAGCTAACCTGATTTTCTTAATTTTGTAAGAGACTTTGCCTGGAAGCCTAAAGATTTTCTTGATTTATAAAATCTAATAGTCTTGGGGTGCCTGGGTGGCTCAGTGGGTTAAGCCTCTGCCTTCAGCTCAGGTCATGAGTTCAGGGTCTTGGGATAGAGCCCTACATTGGGCTCTCTGCTCAGTGGGGAGCTTGCTTCCCCCTCTTTCTTCCTGCCTCTCTGCCTACTTATGATCTCTCTCTCTCTCTCTGTCAAATAAATAAATAAAGTCTTTAAAAAAATCTTTAAAAAAAATCTAATAGTCTTACTAGATGTGTTTGACTGGGTCAGTTTTCCTAGTACATGACAGACCCTTTCAGTATTTAGATTCACATCTTATTTTGTTTCTATAAAATTTTCTGAAATTAGAGTTTTAAATATTATTTCAGTACTTTCTTTTGTTTTAGTCCCATTTTCAGATACTACTTTTATCCTATCACTTTTTCTTGAATCCATTTCCCTCCCTTATTTCACTTCCATGCTCTTGGTCGTTTTCATTTTTCTCCTTAGTGTTAATAGAATTTGTTCTCCCCATAGGTATGTTCTAGCTAAGACTTTACTTCTGAGATGACGGTCTTTTTCTTTCTTTCCTTCTAGAATTTGAAATAGGAGTTCATGGTCTTATTTTTTTGTGTGCATGTAGGCAAGAAAGAACTTCACCTTTGTTCTCTACTCTCCTAGGTTCTCCAGACAGACTAACAAGAAAAAATAGTTTATTGAACACAGGCAGCAATGAGTAACTCAGAGGGGTAATTAGAACTGGGCTTATAGCGCCTTAACAAAGAACAACGTATTTGTAGAGAAGTGTCAGGACACTGACAGCCTAAGGTTTTAGGCTTCTAAGGACAGCAAACTGGAAAACAAAGGAGTAAAGTTTGTTTGTGCAGGCTCGTTTCTGTATGAACTTTCCATCTGCTTATGACCATAAAACTTTCCCAAGAGAGGGGATTATGGCAGTCCTCATTTCTTAGAAATTTCTGCGTTTAGTCAGATGGGGAAGCTCTGAGAAGGTGTCTTTCTGGATATGCTAATCTTATTTTCCTCCAGCTCAAAATAATCTTTACGCCAAAGTGGTGTATTTTGGGGTGACATATTCTGGTCCCCTGCATGCTCTTGCATTCTGAGTTTTAAGTTTCTGACCTGTGATGTGTTCCATATCTGTAAATGTTTGTTTAATAATCTTTAAATTATATGGAATTGTTTTGGTCTGCCTTGTGGTAGTTTGGGGGAACATTTTTGTCAGCTGCAAAGGTTTTACTCTTACTTCTTACATGGTAGCTTTGTATGGATGCTGCTTGCCTTCTGTTTAGAGTGTCTCGGATTTTCTTGGGATCATAATAGCATGTGTTTCTGTAATGGGAGATGAAGAGTTTGGGTGCTTTCACAGGTTTCTTAGTTTAAATCCTCTCTTCCATTGATACCATTAAGGACTTTTTTTTTTTTATGAAAAGTGTTAGGGAGAGGTGCTAGGGGTTTGGTGTGACTCTTGGTACTGTGATACTTCTTTGTTTCACAGGACTCTTAGTTTATTTCTATCACTGGTTTTCTTTCCCTTCACTACCAAGCTTCCGTGGAGCTGCCTCTGCCTCTCCCAGAAGCCAGTTCTTCGCCAGTTCTTCTGGAGGCCACCACCTCTAGCCAAGTTCTCCTTGCATTTCCCTAGTTCTAGTGCTCCAGTGGCTGTGATGTTGTGATGTAATAAGAAATGTATATTTGTTCTTCATCCTTGGTTCCTGGCACAGAACTTTTAAAGCGCTTGTAGGATCCTCAGTGGTAAGAGTGAGAGAAGCATCTTCTGTATCATAATAAACCCTTTTCAACATTACTAAAGTTTATGCTAATGAACTGATGAGGTGACTGTTGTTGGAGTCCTAGGTGGCTTCAGAATGAGGGCTGGTCCTCAGAGGAGCCAACCATATGATTAGAGGGTTGGAACTTTTATTTTTTTAATATTTTATTTATTTATTTGTCAGAGAGCACAGGAGTGAGCACAGGCAGACAGAGTGGCAGACAGAGGCAGAGGGAAAAGCAGGCTCCCCACTGAGCCAGGAGCCTGATGTGGGACTCGATCCCAGGATGCTGGGATCATGACCTGAGCCGAAGGCAGCCGCTTAACCAACTGAGCCATCCAGGCGTCCCTAGAGGGTTGGAACTTTTAGCCCCACCCCCAAACCTTCCCAGGAGAGAAGAAGGGTTGGGGATTGACTTAATCACCAGTGGTCAGTGATTTAATCAGTCATGCCTGTGTAGTAAAGAATCTTCCCAGAACCCTAAATGGTGGGTTCAGAGAGCTTCTGGGGTGGTGAACATATGGAGGTGTTGGGAGGTGGTGCCCCTGGAGAGGGTGTGGATGCTCCTTGCACTCCTTCCAATATACCTTGCCCTGTGCATCTCTTCCATTAGCTGTTTCTGAGTTATATCATTTGTGATCTTAAGAAAATGTTTTCCTAAGTTCTGCGAGTTCTTAAAAATTAATCATATTTGAGGAGGGGGTTGTGGGAACTCCTCATTTTTAGCCAAGTTAGAGATGTGAGTACCTTGAAGACCTGCTACTTGAGAATGTTGTATGAAGTAGGGGCAGTCTTGTGGGACTAGCCACTTATCATGTTGGGTTTGCATTGACTCTGGGTAGTGTCTTAGTTGAATTGAATTATAAGACACCTAGTTGGTTCCTGCAGAGAATTGGAGAATTAGATGTGGAAAACCCACATGTTTGGTGTCAGAAGTGTTGTGAGTAGGGAAATAGCGTTTCTATTAATGGTGGAGATATTTTAAACAGAGTTTGAATGTTTATCTCCTTTCTGGATACTTTTTGTGTTTGCTTTTCAGTTTGGATGATAAATGGGAAAACTTCCAAAAAATGTAATGTGGGTAGTTTCTTCCACCCAGATCCTGAATGGTCAGCATTGTTATTGAGACCTGTGTGCCAGGTCCTATTCTGGTCTCTGTCTCCAGAGTCAGCCTAAGGGCTAAAGTAATGTTGCTCACAAGTAGCGAAAGTAAGGAGCTGTCCTAGTTGGTGGGGTTTTCCCCCACCAGTCCCAGGCACTCAGAAAAGTGATCCCTGTTTGCAGTCGTCTGATGTAGTTTGACATCCATTCAGGATACTTTGATCATGATAGAGTTGAATTTTGTCTCTAGTTCTGCTTTCACATTGAAACAGCACTGTCAGTGTCATTTTTTATATTTCTTCTCTTCTACTCTGTGATTTTAGAAGCAACTTTACTTCTCCCTCAGTAGTTGCCTCCTTTTCTTTTGGGTACATCTCATGCTGTGTGTGCTGTTAGTCCCCATGATGCTACTTTAACGTCCCCCTCTTCCTACCCACAGTCCTAGAAGAGCATATCTATGGTTGCCAGTGTTTAGTGCTCCAGAAATAGTTCTTATTCAGGATGAGGAAAAATCAGGACTTCAGATTATTTGAGGATTAATTGGTTTTTAAAAAAATCAATGACTGATCTGCATTTAGATGTTATGGGAGTTCTTTGAAATAATGGGCTGTAGTTTCTTGGGCTGGATTCTCCTCCCCGTGCCCCACCCCCAGCATCTGAATCAGAACAGATGGGATTGGATTGTAAAGAGAGCGAGGGACTTGCAGGCTGGGTGGGATTGTGGGAGAGGGAAGGACTTGCAGGCTGGGCTCAAGGCACAGCTCTGTGGTTCACTGGCTCCTGGTGGGACATGTTGGGGCTCTCACCATGTTTCTTCAGTGGAACATGGGAGGTGGGATGGGCACTCAGATCTTTTCCAAGCCCTGAAGTTAAATATTTTTTCCTCAGTATTCTGATCTCTTCATGGGCGAGAATATTTTTTTTTCTTAGTGTTTTCTGACACTGATCTCAGTGAATGTCTCCTGAATAAGCAGTGTCAAGAAGGGAAGGGAGTCAGCCTTGCCCCTGGAATTGAGAGTTGGTGGAGTCAGCTGAGGCTGCATGGGTGGGGTAGTGATGGTGGTGGTAGAAGTGACGGTGATGGAGGTGATGTTGGTGGCAGAGGTGATGGTGATGGAGGTGATGGTGGTCACATTGGTGGTTCTTAGGCTGGTCAGTTTCCTTTTGTAGTGCAGAAGGCGTTTTCTTCAAGTTCTTGGTAGCATAATATCCCCAAATAGTTAAGTATGGCTCAGTTTAGCTTCTCTTAATGTCAGTTCAGTGCTCTGTACTTTCATCACTTTATAATGTAGATTCCCTCTTAGAACTTACTTCTCTTTTCAAGGATTTTATACCTCACTTATGAGGGCTTTGAATAACAACCATTTGAATTATTTGAACATAAGTTCTGAGTATTTGTCCTTAAAATTCAGAAACATTAACTTTCACATGAATAGAACACAGTAGGCATTTGGAGTGATTTCAGAAGTACATTTCTTCATAAATTGTTAAAGTTATGTTTTGTTTATGACAAATGAGTTTTTCTAGTGCTTATAAAATGAGTATATTTCTCAAGATTCTGTTTTAGGAGAGGTGAGGAGGTGTTTAATTTTTATAAAAATATACTCATTATTTTTATAATGATCACTGAACTTGACATCCGGTTCAGCTCCACCACTGACCTTGGTTGGATGATCTTGAGTGAGCCACTGACCTCCAGATACAGTTTTGTTTTTTCTTTTTTTAGTTTTATTTATTTGAGAGAGAGCACAAGCAGAATGAGAAGGAGAAGCAGACTCCCCACTAAGCAGGGAGCCTGACGCCAGGCTCAGTCCTAAAACCAGTACTCAATCCCAAGACACCCGGATCATGACCTGAGCCAGGCACTGGAAGATAGAATTTTCTCTTCTGTCAAATGGATTTAGCATCTTTCACTGTGGTTGTAATAATGATGAAAATGACATAACATGTGGAAATATCCAGCATAAAACCTAGCATAATGTAGGCGTTCTATTATTCCTAGCTGAATCTGTCTCCAAAAATAAAAGGGTAAAGTACATTTTAATTAAGCTAGTTTTATTTGGAAACCTTTAATAAGAATGATTGAACTATAATTACAGTGTAAGATTCCTGGTACACTTTAGAAAAATAAGACAAGAAAGTGATAAGCCTTTGTTAGTTCCAGGGAGTTATGGATGGCTAAGATCAAAAACTTAGGAATTTTCCATTGGGGTAATTAGCTAATTGTTTTGTTGTTGTTGTTGTTTTAATATATAAGGGTGTGATTGAAAGAAAGCTTTGCTAATTCTGACAATATATTTTTGGTGTGGCTTGTTGCCATCCTGTCATTCACTGTGTGACATAGCCCCCAAAGATTTTTTTTTTCTTTTTTTGTGTGTGTGGGGTGAGGAAGAGAGTGGTACAGCTTTATATATAATAAATACTATATAATTCATCCATTTAAGTGTCCAGTTCGGGGCGCCTGGGTGGCTCAGTGGGTTAAAGCCTCTGCCTTTGGCTCAGGTCATGATCTCAGGGTCCTGGGATCGAGCCCGCATCAGGCTCTCTGCTCAGCAGGGAGCCTGCTTCCCCCTCTCTCTCTCTCTGCCTGCCTCTCTGCCTACTTGGGATCTCTCTGTCAAATAAATAAATAAAATCTTTAAAAAAAAATAAAGTGTCCAGTTCAGTAGTTTTTACCATAGTCACAAACCTGTGCATCCATCATAATCCAATTTTAGAACATTCTCATTGCCACCAAAAGAAACTCTACTCTCCTTGCCCCTGCCCATTTTTCTCCCAAACTCTAGGCAACCACTAATCTGTTTTCTGGCTCTATAGATTTGCTTACTCTGAAATGATACCTTATAATATGCTCGTGGCTTTTTTTCATTAAACAGTGCTTTCAAGGCTTATCCATATTAGAGCATTAGAGTACTTCATTTCTTTTTATTGTCCAATATTTCATTGTGTGCATATACCACATTTTTTAATCTTCTCATCAGTTGATGGACATTTAGGTTGTTCCCATTTTTTGGCAGTTATGAGTAATGCTAGGGTGAATGTTTGTATACAAGTTTTTGTATGGGCATAGTCTTTTCATTTCTCTTGGGTGTGTACCACTAGGTCATATAGTAACTCTACGTTTAACCTTTTGAACAACTAACGAAATGTGGCTGCAGCATTTTACATTTGTACCAACAGTGTAGGAGAGTTCCAGTTTCTTTGTATCCTCCCTAACATTTGTTATTGTCTGTCTTTTGAGTCTAGCCATCCTCCCAGGTGTGAAAGGAAATCTCACTTGTGGTTTTGATTTGCATTTCCCTGATGACTAATGATGTTGAATAACTTTTCATGTGCTTATTGGCTGTTTGTGTATCTTCTTTGAGGAAATGTCTAATCAGATCCTTTGCCTATTTTTTTAAATTATTAAGTCATTTTTTTTATTATTGAGTTGTAAGAGTTCATTACACATTCCAGGTATAAGTCCCTTAGCAGACAGGCATGTCCCTTATTTGTACAAATATGCCCAAAATTCTTTATGCCTTCAGTACCTACACTTAATTATAATAATCATCTTGATTGAGTACAGACTCTGGGTCAAGCCCTGCAGCGGCCACTATATATGGATTATTTCCATTGATCTTTATAATGGCCCACAAGTAGAGATTCTATTATCCGCTGTTTACACATGCAAAAACTCGAGGCCCAGAGAAGTTAAAGAATTAGCCTGGGTAAGACAATTAGTAGTTACTGCCTAGGGTGTGAGTCACACTGGAGTCAGTGTACTGTATCGGAAGTGTACTGACACAGAATTGTCTATGTCCCTCTGCTAGAGCTCAGACCCTCTTTGAGTTTCTGACATATGCATATGTGCTCACTGTTGTTCATATTGTGCCCACTCTCCAAGGGTCAGCCTTGATCTCCCCTTTTTCTTAGTCCTTTGTGTCCTTAAACCACTCTGAATTCCTCACTGCTACCTGCAGGAGGGAAGGTGTTTTGTCTTCATTCTTTGGTTATTTATGTTTATAGTGTAGATAGACAAGGTAGAGAAATATCATTTATAAAAGGGTCTTAGTTTAGATTAGGAAGAACGAAGGCTGAATTAGAAAACTCCAGTGCAAGTTACAGAGGATTATTTTTGCCTTTGTGTAAGAAGACATGTCTGACAGCTAAAGTTGTCCCTCAGTGGAATCAGCTGTCTAGTGGAGAACTTTCCATAACAGTATGTATTCAAGCAGCAGTAGAGTTTCCTTCTCTCAGGATGTTATAAAATGCATTTCCACATGGGGTGATGGGCTGGACACTGAGGCCCTTCCATGTTGGAGAAGAGCTTGTCTCCTGCCAGAGGTGATAATATTGCAGTCAAAAAGCATGGCTTCAGGTTTTTGTTTTTTTTTTTTTTTTTTTTGAAGTCTGGATAAACATAGTGCTAAACTCTTAAAAAACAGGGTAAAAAATGTCTTTAACCTTCAAATTTTAATCTTATGCGAATATTGTACTTCTTATTTCTCCAGTTGACCTAAAACTTCACTTTCCATACATGGAAAAACTCTGATTAAAAACTCTGGCTCTGAGATGAGCCAGATCTGTATTTGAGTCTCGTTTCTGTGACTTCCTTGCTGTGTGACCGTGGGGTAGTTACTTTACTTTTGTATGCCTCAGTTTCCTCATTTAGAAAACAGGAATAATAAGAGTGTACCTTTTGAGCGAGCAGCTAAGATTCTTTACTTGTCTGGCACATAGTAAATGCTCATTAAATGTTTGTTATTTGAGGGAGGGAGAATTAGAGATGTGGATGGTTGCTGTAGGAAAAGTTAACCTCGTTTTTAAATTTTTCTCAGAGGAAACACAAAAATAGAAGAGGCTTGTGAAATGTATACCAGAGCTGCAAATATGTTCAAGATGGCTAAAAATTGGAGTGGTATGTATAAAGATTTTTTTTTCTTTGTTTGCTTTTCAGGCAAGTAACTTTAAAATCATCTTGAAGGAAGAAATAACTGTCTGAATTCCTCCTGATGGCTGAGACAGGTGTGCTTGCTGGAATAACTGGTGTGGCCACCGTGGCCTGGGAGAAAAGAACTTTGATCTAAGTGAACAAAGCCTGCTTTTTTTTGTTTGTTTTTGTTTTTTACCTAAACATTGGTTGAGAATTTCTTACTATGGGAGGAGCTCTGTGGTAGCTGATTGAGGTTACAGTGAGAAATGTGACAGTGAGAGTGTTATTTCTATAAACTCCAACAGATTCATTGTTACTTTTTACCATAATGCTTTCTATCCAGTGAAATTACACATAACAAAATCAGTTTCAAAATAGTGGAATTATTTTATTGGTCTGAGAAAAGATGACTCTTTCTGACAGTGATTTGAGAAACAAACTTGTCCCCTACTATAAAAAAGGGGCTTGTTATGTCTCTGTGATAGGGTCTTTCTGTAATGAAAATGGAGCCAGCCTTTAGCTAGAACAGGGACTGGGTCTCTAGTCCTGGCTGGCGCCTGCTACATAACCTAAAGTAGGGACTTTGCCCTCTACACAAATCTTTTCCCCATGTGTTTTTTTCCCCTAGCTTTATTGAGATATAATGGACTATAATATTGTATAAGCTTAGGGTGTATACTGTGTTGATTTACCCATTAAGGCTGATACTTTAAAAGCATTTCAGTGAAGAAATTGCTGTAGAAATATAAGAATCTGAATGAAGGCCCTTTCTGACTAAAATTCACTTATAGATTCAGTTTTAGGTTAAAAGGATATGTTATGTTTTCAAAATGTACTCACACCTGCATTATAACATACTGAAAACAGTAGAGGAGAAAAGAGCATTGTCTCACCATTTGTATCATTTGTATCGTATAAAGGTATGGTCTAAGGATAGATTTGCATGTACTGATGAGATTGGCCAATGTATGCATAACAGGAGCCAATCTGTTGGAAGCACTTTACTTGGGAGGCCCAAGCTATTACTGTACTCTCCTGAGGCAGAGCCCATCAGAGCTGCCATTCAGTTAGCTGCTGCCACATGTGCCTGCCTACTCCCCTGGCAGCCCCTCCTGTGGGACTGCCAACCCCATGATTCACCAGTTTAAGGGTTAAAGCATGGTGGGCAAGGGTTCCCCAGCCCCACTCCAGTGGGGGGCCACTTCCTCCCTGATTGCTCAATGCCTGTGCCATGCTGATGTCTGAGATTTTCAGCACTGCCTAGGCATTCTTTTTGTCTGGCCAGGGCCAGAGTTGAGCCTGGGCAGGCTGGATCAGGAGTCTGTACTGATTCTTTTCTTTTCCCTCAGGTGGAAGTCCAGAAGCCTGAGTAGGAATTGTGTGGTTACCTCTGGAAGAGGAGTCAGAATAAGGGGTGATAGCCAAAGCTTTGTGGAATTGAATGCTTTATTTCTTAATACCAGCAATGGGTTTTTTGGTGTCTGTCACGATTTTCTGTACTTTTCTGAATCTTTTTGAAATGACTAACAATATTTTTTAAGTACCAAAAGGTCTTATGATGTTCTTCATCATATTTTTCTTAGTGGAGGGATCTCTTTCCCATCTATTCCTATAAGTGCTAACTTCCCTATTCCAGACCTCACTGAGCTGTGACCCCACAGGCCTTGTGCTTCCCAGTCTGTGGTGGTTCTGTCTGAGCCAAGAACTTCATGACATTGGGGCTCATCCTTGTCCAGGTTCCTCGTGCTGGCATTAAGGCATTAAAAGCCTTCCAGAATTGTCCCTATAGCATTTTCAGCCTTCACCTCCCCTGCCCGCTGTGTTCATCCCTCCTGCAGGTAGCGTGGGCTTATCGGTGGCCTCTGTTCCGAGCTTTTTCTTGCCTTCAATCATTTGTTTCTTGTTCATGTGATTCCTGTGACTAGGCATTCCTTCCCTCATTCTTTTCTGCCATTCCAGAATCTACAGTCCCTGATCAAAACCTTTTCTGAAAAAATTCTGTGCATAAACCTTTCACATTATGTCTTGTCCCAGCAGAAACCTGGACCGCACCTAACCAAACGCATCCATCATCCCACAAGGAATGTGCAAGTTTTCACACTAACTGGGAGAAAAAAACATGTTAAACCTCATATGAAGTTCAGTCAGATTTTGTTATAACTTAAGGAACTTTGAGTTTTGAAATTGTGGGCCTAATTTTCACTCTTTGAGATACTTACTTTGTCCAAGAGGGTTCCTTAGCGCTTTCTTCAACAATGACAGCCAAGTCCATTGGACACTGTGAGAAAAAAGATGAGCAAATAAGTATCCTTGACCTCAGTGTTTTACCTTTCTTTAAACACCTGTAGCCTGAAGCCCTGGTCAGTGTTTAGTATATGCTGGAGTTGAACGGGATTGGCTCTGGTACTAAATGGAGACCTGTTGCCCAGGTGCCACTTGGAGGTTTCCTGGGGCTGAGAGACACTTTTGTCACTGTTCAACTTGGTTCTGGTTTCTTTACACATATCTGAGTTGCGCTTGACCACATTTACATGTGCTTCTGACTGAAATACTTCTTTTCAGCAACAAGGAACTTTTCCAGGAGTAGGTCCAGTACTTAGAGCACGGACCACCCTGGGAACACCAGCTCCTCTGTGATTAATTGTAGTGACTTGTCTTCTTCAGCTGCAGGAAATGCATTTTGTCAGGCAGCCAAGCTCCATATGCAGCTTCAGAGCAAGCATGATTCTGCCACCAGCTTTGTGGATGCTGGCAATGCTTACAAGAAGGCAGACCCTCAAGGTAAGATGCACCTCCATCTCTGCGCAACTAGAACCATAGGGTCAATGTCAGGGACCTTTCTCACAGGGTATGCTGCTTGACCTTGGAGTCCTGGGAAAAATAAATTTTTGTGCTTTGGAATAATAGACATTTTAGTTATTTTATGGATTTTTCCATAATCATTTTGAGGTTTTATGAGGAGAAGTTATGTTCAACTTGTCCTGGCTATTTAGTTGACAGCACTGTTTTCTTAAATGCCATTTAACTTTATGAATATATTATTACTCATTAAAGAAAAGGAATGGTCCCTCACTCCTAAATACCTGGTGCATTTTAAGATCCAGTTAATGGGGGATTATAATATCTGATAGGTAAAAACAACTTATTCACACAATATTTATCAGACTTTTTGAGGAGTGTTTTTCAAAGTACTGGTTTTGAAGAAAGAATGAACTTGTGTATTTAAAGTGGTAAAATTTTGCAAATATTATTTCTTTTCTAGTTAAGAGTATACACTTAGTGATTAAAAGTACTAACTTCTTCCTATAGCACATGCGCTAGTAGCTGTGGAGTCTCATTTTTCTCTTTTAGCAGTGCATTTTAACACAGAAATCTCAACTTTTATTATGAATATATAATTGAGAATGAAGATGCTTCCAGGGCTTTTGTATAAAGATTAATCACATTCTGTTTCCACATGTTAAAAACTGACATGGCCTAAATGAATGGCAAGGATAGAATGGTAAAATTAAAATGCATCAGTATTCTAGAATATGATGCAGGCATTAATAAAGTCCCTGGATTCAGAGCTTCTTCAATGAGGTGGTCAATATCTACATGGTAATCAAAGAACCACATGAGAATTGAGATCTCAAATTTATGAAGAAATGTGTGCACATAGAAATGCATCCAGAAACACTGGAAGAAAAAGTGGATTAAAATACTAGCAGTGGGTTTGAGTGGCATTGTGGGTAGGTTATTTTTCTGTATTTCTAAAGGTATAATAAGCTGTATCTTAATATAGCTTGGGAGGAAGTTGCTTTTAATTTTGTTAATCTGTGCACCTTTCTAATGCTTCAGTCAGGCCTTTTCTCTTTGCTACCTCCTTTAAAGCAAAAGCAATAAATTTGGAGCTGTCACCCATATGTCAGCCTTATAAAGACCACCATTTTGTGACAGGAAATTTGTTGGCTCAGTGTTTCAGAAAATTAATAGAATTTATTAACAGTATCACTAGATTTTTTTTCTTCCTTTTGGCATATATTGGTACACCAAAAGTTAGCATTTTTTAATGTTGTATGAAATGTTGACTTTGAGTTGTTTGAACAGGTATTTCTAAGTGCTTTTGATTTTGGCTGCATGAAGAATCAAATGTATTGAAATGATCTTCCTTATGAAGGACTGTCTTCTAGAATTCATATATATCATATACATATGTTATATCTATATATATATATGATATCATTTGAAGAATGCTTTTACATTTATGTTTTAGCAACTAGAGCTGATCAGTGTTGATGACAGCCCAGATGGTTTTGTCTGCTTTTTAATGTAGTCTTGGCCCTGGCTGGGGTCTTCACTGTTAAGTTGAGAGTACTGAGCCAGTTCCAGGCCAGCTGCAGTTACCCCTGCTGGGGACTGACCATACTGAGGGGGTCTGGCCTTGTATGTGATTTCTGCTTGCTTTTTATTAACTCACCTGCCCACCATCCTCAGCAAATGCAACCTCTTTAACATTCTAGTAACAGCCAGGAAGATAGGCTCCCCAGAACCCTCTTTGACTGAATGGATTTTTCATTGTTTTTCTTAAATGCCTTCGCTTCAGAGGCTATCAACTGCTTAAATGCAGCCATCGACATTTACACAGACATGGTAAGACACTGCCTTGCTTGAGCGGCTATGGGGTGGAATCCTGGAGATGGCTTACAGTTGTACTTTTGTTGTTGTTTTTTGCTTCCCAAAGGGATTGGCATTCAAAATGGTAAAAGCAGAACATGACTCTGTATTTTTGTTTTTTTTTCCCCAGGGAAGGTTTACAATCGCAGCCAAGCACCACATCACCATTGCGGAGATCTATGAGACTGAACTGGTAGACATTGAGAAGGTAAGCCAGGGCACAGTTCCTCCACAGCTGGGTATGAGGCAGGTGGATGACATGGCTCGAGGAGCCCTCTCCCTTCCAGCAAAGTTGAGTGGTACGGAGCCATTGAGATGGCTTCATATGGAGGGTGGGGGGCCTGACAAACTGAAGACTAGATGGGCCTTTACTGGGGTGAGTGCCTGGCCCCTGAGAGCCGGGTAAGATTTACCAGGCCTGGGTGACTCATGTCAGGATGGTGGTGTTAGCAGAAGTCTTTCTCTTGGTCACCAAGGCCTCTGTGGCCCTGTGAAGGAAGCTTCAGGACTGCAGGCATCTTCACATCTTTATATTCAGGCCCTGACCTGGAGGAGGAAGGGAGCTGAATGCCAGCTTGGCCACACCTGTTTCACACAGGTCTGGTTTGCTGAGCTCTGGTTTATAGTAGCAAAAGAAGAGAGGCAGGAGAAAATGCTCAATGAGCACCACTGTTGCCCAGGCTCTGTTCTTGTTAGCATGCTGTAGATTTAACTGCTTTCCAGCTTTACAACACAGAGGTCCCTTTATGGGTGTGTGGGTTCGGTCTTGGAAGGACTGCACTGCCTGGAATCACTTAGGTTGGAACCAGCAGAGCTGAGGCAAAGCTGGCCCCAGCATGCAGCTTCCTCCTGTTTCATACTGTCTTCTCAGTCAGGAGATGGCTGGCAGGGCTCAAGGTACCTCGGCAAGAGGAAGACATTTGTCAGACTCCAGAGGCTGCCTCAGTTCTGGAGACAGATGTTTGTGTAACACTGTCCTAAGTACTGTAGAAGGAAGACAGGAGGTGTGAGTGAGAAGGGCAAACAGTAGTGGAGTCCATTGGTTGTTCCTGCCAGGCTGATGAGCACCGGGCATGCTCTTAGGAGTACAGTTATGTCCTATCTGAATAGTCGGAGCACTCCTTGAGTGCTCTGCATCAGACAAGCATCCCTCTTTTTCTCTTTTGTCTCATGGTTTCTCTCAGCCTCTGGCACAGGTGCCTAATGGTGCCTCCTCTTCTCCCCACCCTCTAGTGTGGGGCACCCGGGGTTGACTCCTTGTCTTCCCTCACTCCACATTGCTCCCTTGGTACTCTCTGTGCACTCAACATCATAGCTTTACAGATCATCTGTATGCCAGTGGCTCACAAGTCCATCTGCAGCCCACAACTCTCTCTACACCTCAGATTCTACCCTCCTGTCTGTAACCATCACCTCCAACCTAGTGTGTCTGAGTCAGAATTCTGATACCCCACCATGATGTTCCTCTCCGAACCATAGGCATCCCTGCCTTCTCTCTTTCTGTACATCTAGCCTGTAGGCAATTTCTCTGGTGGTGTTCTCCATGCTCCCAAGTCTGGGCACCTCTCACTACCTTGTTGTCAGCTTTCCCTGGATCTCTGCAAGGAGCCTCCAAATTGGCCTCCCTTCTATTCCCGCTGGAGTTCTGAGTCCTGGGCATAGGGTCCTCATCACCCTTCCTTTTGGATTCACCCTCTTCTGCTTCTGTGCATTTTCTTAGGGAAAGGGGGCTTTATACTGACAAATAGCATGTTGACCAGAATTCCAGGGGACCATCAAGAGGGTAGGTGTAATATGTCAGCAAGTTAGCAAGATGGACACTGTTGCCAACATAAGAAATTTCCTCCTGATATGAAATGATAATTTCATATATATTACACTGGTTTTGATACTGTCAATAATAGTGACCCTTTACCCCAGTGTAAGGATTGCCAGAGCAATCCTTGTCAAAAGTACATCAGATTGTGTCTCTACTGCTTACAACCTGATGTTGCCTCCTCTTCACTCAGAGGAATAGCCTTGGAGATGGACTCTGAGACCCCACTGATCTGCCTCTTCACCCCTGCGCCTCTCTGAACTTTCCTCTTGCTCTGCCTCACCCTTCTCCCCCTACGCTATACCATGCTGTGGCCACCATGGCCTCTTTGCTGATCTTCACACATGCCAGATGAGCTCCTATCTCAGGACCTTTGTACTGCAGTTTCCTCTGTGGGGCTTTTCCAAAGATGCCTACATGGCTAACTCCCTCTTGTCCTTCAAATTTTTGCTAATTTATTACCTTTTTCATGAGACTTATCATGACCACCTAGTTAAAATTGGAACCCCAGCCTGTCATGAATACATACCCAGACACCTCCCCCACCTCAGCTTCTTCTTTTTTTGCAGCACACTTACTGCCTTACATCATATGCTACAAATGCTTGCTCATCATTCCTGTTATTCATCATCTTTCCTTACACTAGACTGGGTGCCTATATCTGCACAGAGCTTTGCCTCTGGTTTACTGATGTATCCCAAGATCCCAGAACTGTGATAAATAAGCAGATAATGCACCCATCTCTGCCATAGCAGCGTACTTACCAAAGCACATAGAATCTTGGTGCAGGGAGTTGTCTCTTACTGCTAAAGTTGGATTGACATTGTTAACCTTTGCCCTCTGACTTCCTGGTAAGCACCACCTTGTAGTTGTGCAGCACAAAATTCACTGACTTTTACACAGAATTCATGATTTGGCCATTTTTTGTCATAATATGCCATGGTTTTCTAAGAATACTTTGCTTGAGACTAAATCAGGGCCACTAAGTGCATTGCATGTACCCCTTTTCATTGGGGAAGCTATCTGCAGACTCTGGAGAGGATGAAGAGACCCAAACCTGAACCCTTCTTTGCTCCCTGGTGCAGAATTGATAATGAACAGAAAGGAGATGGGTCTGGTCTGGCTGGGATATTTTTTTGGTCAGGGTGTCTTGAAGGGCTCAATATCTTTACTGAACTTGAATCATCTTGCGGGGACAGCAGTCATGCAGAGGTCTTCCTAGGAGAGGTTGCATTGTAGGCCCTTGCCCACCCAGCATGGTCAGGAAGGAACTCTGAGTCAGGAGCCCACAGCACTGTGCTCCTCTGCTGCCAGGGCATGTTTTGGGGCAACCACTTCACACATGAGTCTCCATAAAATTCAGAGTGGATAAAATGATCTATAGCATACTCCTGTTTTCCTTCTTTTAAAAAAAAATTTTTTTGTCATGGCAGCTTCTAATGCCCTGATGGTTTTCCTGCCATTCTACAAGTTGGCCAGCAGGCGGCATCTCCCTTCACTGATGTGATATGCCCTTTTAAAAGCAATTTAAGAGTATTACTCAGCACACGCAAGGTTAGCTTGTGGTGTTCCCTGATATTTAGGCTCCTGTGTTTTTTGTTTTTTGTTTTTTTTTAAGATTTTACTTATTTGGGGGTGCCTGGGTGGCTCAGTGGGTTAAAGCCTCTGCCTTCAGCTCGGGTCATGATCCCAGGGTCCTGAGATAGAGCCCCGCATCAGGCTCTCTGCCTAGCGGGGAGCCTGCTTCCTCCTTTCTCTCTCTGCCTGCCTCTCTGCCTACTTGTGATCTCTCTCTGTCAAAGAAATAAATAAAATCTTAAAAAAAAAAGAAAGCATATTAAAAAAAAGATTTTACTTATTTGACAGATATTGAGAGAGAGCAAGCACAAGCAGGGGAAGCAGCTGGCAAAGGGAGAGAGAAGTAGGCTCCCCCATAGCAGAAACCCTCCCTCACCCCTCCCATATCATGACCTGAACCCAAGGCAGACACTTAACTGACTGAGCCACCAGTTTAGAAACATTGCCTTTGCTTGGTGCTTGAAGTTTAAGTTTGAAAAATCAATTATATTATCAGTTATATATATTGTTTGAAAAATCATTTGTATATATATAATGTAAGGTACCTTATATTTCATTTACTACAAATGAATTTTTTCCCTGTTAATACAAGCTGTTATATGTTCTCTGATTCATTCACAGATTTAGTTAGTAAACAGCAAAGTGTGGAGTTTCAAAGACTCACATTATTTATTTGATTTTATGAATTAAACAATAATAAATGGGTCCTCTTTAAATGAGCTTTTTAAAAAGATTTTCTTAAGAATTTAGTCATTTATTTTAAAGAGAGAGTGTGCACATGCGTGTGTGTATGAGCAGGGGGAGGGCCAAAGGGAGAGGGAGAGAGACAGAATCTTTAAGCAGATTCCTCACTGAGTGCAGAGCCTGACTCAGGGCTCAGTCTTATTCCGTGACCCATGAGATCATGACCTGAGCCCAAACCACGAGCTGGATGCTTAAACAGCTGAACCACCCAAGTGCCCCTAAATGGGCTTTTAAATGACTCAGAGGAACTGTGATCCATTTCTGTTTCAGCCCTTCCAGAACATGATTTAATACTGTTTGTTACTGTGTAGGTATGCCTGTAGCAAGTTCATGTTAGGTCCTATTTAGGGGTACATGTTCTAAAAGAATTGATCCCATCTGAAGGCTGTTTAAATCTATTTACAAAGTAGACTCTTCTTGAGACTTGGAAATTACATTTGCTTTAGGACACTGATGAGGACCGCAGTCCTAGAGAGTCTTGTCTCTCATTTCAGGATTCATATATTTTCCAGCATCGTGACATTTACCAGATTCCCCAGGAAGGAATATTATTGCAGTTCTTTGGTGGGGTACTTAAATAACAGGATAACAAGCTGGTTTTGTGTTTATTGTTATGTGTGGTGTTGCTATTGGTGGCTGTGCTCTACTTTTGATATTTATCATGGTCTTTGAAATTGTAAGAAACAGCAAGCAGATTTCTAATGGGAAGGGTCTACTTGTGCCTGGTAAATTTCACTACATTTTAAAATTCTAAACCAGGTGTGGACATCCAAAGATGACCTGTGACGCTGTTGCCAGGCACCCACTGGTGAAAGGACAACATAGGCAAGGGGTGGGGGGTCACCTCTTACCCCGGGGAGGGGCTTCCAGCCCCCCCCCCCCTTACCCAGAAATAGTTGTAGAGGAACATGGTATTGCTGGTGCGAGTCCTTAGGAACCAGATTACTATTTCCCAGTGGGTTCCAGTATGTAGCCAACTGGTACCTATATCTTCTATACAGAGATAGTAGGGCAGGTCTCTGTCTGGTACTTTCAGTGTCCTCAGAAGAGCCAGTCCCTAGAATGTGGTCGATCAGTACCAATTCCTGGGATAGATGTTCAGTGGAGTAGAAGTATGACACCACAAATAAACTTTCTACTACCAAGTATTCTCCACAGCCTATGGAGGAGAAGGTTGGTGCCTTCATGAAGATAATAGAAGCCATGGGATTTACAGGACCTTTGAAATACAGTAAATGGAAGATTAAGGTTGTAGCCCTGTGCATGTATACTAGCTGTGTGGAGAAAGCTGACTTTTTGAGGAATTCTTTCTAAGGTGTCAGATGCCTGATACATTCAGTTCAAGGTTTCTTAAGACTCTACTTCACATCTGGGTATGTCTAGTCCAAATGAAGCAGGAAGGGCAGAGTGGGAAATACTTGTGTGGGATCATAGTTCATTTTATGTGGGACGATGTTGCAGTGTGGCAGAGTCATGGGGCTTAGGATCATCTAAAGCAGAACCATCAGGTGAGGTCACAAAATGGGTTAATGTGGTTTTTTCCATTACGATGTTCTCACTATGGAGTGAGGAATGAACAGGGTTTATATATGAATTATAAAAGTCATACATGTTCATAGACTAAAAAATCAAACAGTAAAAAGCATTTAATGTAAAGACAAGTGTCCTTTCCCCTTTCCAACCTCCGAAAAGTAAACCATTTTTTTAAAGATCACAAGTAGGCAGAGAGGCAGGCAGAGAGAGAAAGGAGGAAGCAGGCTCCCTGCTGGGCAGAGAGCTTGATGCGGGGGCTCGATCCCAGGACCCTGAGACCATGACCTGAGCTGAAGGCAGAGGCTTAACCCACTGAGCCACCCAGGCACCCCAGAAGTAACCATTGTTAAGAGTTAATGTGTATCCTTCTAGTTGTTTACTATATAAGTGTAAATTATAAATATGTATCCTTTAACATAACACAAATGGGCTTAACCATACAGCTTTGCATCTTGGCTTTTTAACTGAATATATCTTAAATTTTTTTTTTAACATTTTTTTTAAAGTACTCTCTACCCCCAGCCTAGGGCTCAGACTCAGGACCCTGACATCAAGAGTTGCCCCAGGGATGCCTGGGTGGCTCAGTCGGTTGAGCTGCTGCCTTCTGCCTTCGGCTCAGGTCATGATCCCAGGGTCCGGGGATCAAGTCCCGCATCGGGCTCCTTGCTCAGCGGGAAGCCTGCTTCTCCCTCTGCCTCTGCCTGCTTGTGCGCTCTCTCTCTCTCTCTCTCTGACAAATAAATAAATTAAAAAAAAAAAAAAAAAGAGTTTCCCCCATGACTGAGACAGCCAGGTGTCCCTATATGAGATATGCTTTTACTTTATGATTGTTTTTTAAAATTCAAAATATTTTAACTAAGAAATCCCTTTAATCATTAATCTCGGCTCCATAGCTTAGGGGTTAGAACACTGGTCTCGTAATCATGAATCTCATCGATAACCTAGTCAGCTACCTCTTTTCAGGTGGTAATCAACTGTTTCCACTCTGGTGTGTATTTTTAAAAGCTTTCTTATATGTTATCTATAGAAAATATGTAATATTGGTTTTGTTTGTGTATATTTGGTTATCATATCAACCTGTGTACTAATATGCAATCAATATGTACTTAATTTTTTTTTCACTCAACAGTATGTCTTGGAGATTTTTCCATGCTACATGGGAGTTAAGTGGGAGGTCGTCACCCATATTTTATTTGTTATAATAATAATAATTATTATTATTTTTAAGATATTTATTTATTTGACAGAGAGAGATCACAAGTAGGCAGAGAGGATGGCAGAGAGAGAGGAGGAAGCAGGCTCCCTGCCGAGCAGAGAGCCTGATGTGGGACTCCATCCCAGGACCCTGACTGAGATCATGACCTGAGCAGAAGGCAGAGGCTTAACCCACTGAGCCACCCAGGCGCCCTTGTTATAATTATTTTCACACGCTCCTATATCATTGTCAGATGGTATCGTGTGCTTACTCTATATATAAAATTGTGGTCTTTGAGGCTAAATCATGGAGGTGATGGTTTCCTACTGAGAGGATATTTCCAAATTCTCATGTCTTTGGAGGAATTGTATATATAGGAACCACAGTGGACATGTGTTCATCTTAAGATGTTTTCAGTGACATTTACATGCCTTTCTCTGGGACAGCGGACTATTGGCATTTCTTTTCATTCTAAAAAGAGGATAGCATATGTCAGAGTTTTAGCTCCTATGTAGCAGCATCATCTTCATTTGTTTTGGAGTCAGTGAGTACTGATTGCCTTTGTAGGTGTGTTCTTTGGTTCCTTGTTCATTTTTTTTTTTTTCACTATCAGGCCTTTCTGCTATCTTTGCTACCCAGAGTGGGTCAGCAGCCTTGAAGTTATTCATGTAGCTGAGTGTTCCACATGCCCTCAGGTACTTACTGTCCAACTCTGGCAGCACCCAGTGGATATAGGGTGGTGCTGCTAGTACCAAATCACTTAATGACAACCAGTGACACCCCCTGGCCAGCTGGAAGCTTTGGCTGACTGCCATGCAGTGGCACAGTAGCTCTTCTGATTAGCCTGTTTTTTTTTGTCACCATTGACTAAACTTGCCTGGACGTTAGATTGCTAGAACCATGTGGGCATATGGCTTAATGAGCTATAGGTTCCTGACTCTTGAACTACAGGAACCTTTTAGTTATCACCCCGCACCATGAATTTCCTTTGGACCTCCATAAATATCTCCATCATGATCTCCAGCACTTTGAACCTTCTGTGTTACTTTATAATGCCATTTCCACTTGACTGCATGCTTTGTAAAGGCAGGAGACCTGTCTTAACCACTTGTTTTTGCTTACATAGTAAAGCAAAACACTGGGTGAATAAATACTTGTTGAATAAATGAATAAATTGAATTTCAGCCTCTGAAATTCCGTGTTAAAGCCCCCCCCCAAAAAAAACAAAAAAAAGCTGTGTGACCACCTTTTTTCTCTGAAACTTCTCTGTTAAGCCACTAGATAAGGCTTTTCCTTTCAACTACAGCCTCTGTCAAAACTTGGGAATATCATAAAGTTTTATTATTGGTTTAATTAGTTTTATTAAAAACCAAACTTTGGTTTTCTTTTTTGCTATGATAAATCCAGCCATAGTTTACAGTTATAACATTTTGATGAACCACTATTATTATTTAAGAACTATTAGATTAAACCAAGTTGTCCACATTTGGCCATTTATTTTTACCCCCAAAACAGCAGTTACAGACAGTTCAACCTAACACTGTTTGTTGAGTTCTGGTGTTGTAAGAACTGTAGAGATAAGTAGTGACACTCCCCACCCCACCCCCAGGAGGTATAGGGAGCTGTCATTTGAAATGCAGCTTGCCTTCATTCACTTAGCATTTATTTATTGAGCACTACTGTATTATAGATGCTAGGCTCAAGGACATAATGGTGAGTGAAACTCTCATACAACCTGCCCTCGCAGAGCTTACATTTTAGTGGGAGAATAAATGCATTGATCAGATCATCCCACAGGCATGTGTATGTGACAGCTCTGACAAATGCTCCAAAGGAATCTGTCCCATATGTTTTCTATACGTGTTTATGTATTTGTAAAAAGAGGGCCACAGTGTGTTTTTCATGTATTTTTGTTAATTTAATATTTCATGAAGAAATTTCCATATTGATACTGTGTGTCAATATCTTTTTCTTTTTCAGGAGGCCCCACCCACCCAACATGGAGCCCAACACAGGGCTTAAACTCACAACCCTGAGATCAAGGCCTGAGCTGATATCAGGAGTTGGACCCTTAATCAACTGAACCACCCAGGCACCCCATCATTATTCTTAATTTTAGGATAGCAGTCTATTATATTTAACCACTTGCCTTGTTTCTAATTTTGCCCCTGTTATAAACAATACTCAGAAAATTTATTTGAGGAGCATATTAATTAGGGTAGGCTGACCAAAAAGACCTAAAACATAATTGTTTAACCCCAGAAATATCAGGGCGTCTGGGTGGCTCAGTTGGTTAGGCTTTGGCTTGGGTCATGAACCCAAGGTCCTGGGATCGAGCCCTGCACCAGGCTCTCTGCTCAGCAGGAAACCTGCTTCTTCTCTCCTGCCTGCCCCTCTGTCTGCTGCTCTGCTTACTTGTGCTCTCTATCAAATAAATAAACAAAATCTTTAAAAAAAATAAGAAATGTCCGTTTTTTACACACTGTCAGTGTGCTTTGTAGTCCAGACTTGGCTAATATTGGCTGTGGCCCCTTTAGCCTGAGGCCTCAGAGGTAAACAAATTCTATACACCAAGTCATTTTTGGTCTTGGTCATTTTACTAGTACCTGCAGAAAGTGGGGCCTGAGGCATTATGGCCAAGTCTGTCTGTTGCCAGTCAGCTCTGAGGAGCCATACCCAAAGCTTTAACATAGTTCCCTAAGCCTGTTTCATTTGTTGTTTGTCTTTGTGCCTCCCTCTTAAGTCATTACTTGGGATTTCCTTGAAGCTATGGGCTTAATGGGAAGGGAACTCCTGTAGATTGGCATTTGCATAATGCCAGCTTTCTCTTTAGGACTTACTGGGAAAACCTTGAAATTTAAGGCAGAGTTCTATAGACCCACCAGCTGTTTATGTACACCCACAAGTTAAGATTGCTTTTACAGGGACGCCT
Organism: Taxidea taxus jeffersonii; assembly: GCA_003697995.1. Lineage (NCBI taxonomy): Eukaryota > Metazoa > Chordata > Mammalia > Carnivora > Mustelidae > Taxidea > Taxidea taxus. The sequence goes on along the minus strand of RCUC01146761.1, from coordinate 47,372 downwards.
GGGTGGCTCAGTCGGTTAAGAGGCTGCCTTTGGCTCACGTCATGATCCCAGTATCCTGGGATTGAGTCCCACATCGGGCTCTTTCCTTGGCAGGGAGACTTTTCCCTCTGCCTCTGCCTGCCACTCTGCCTGCTTGTGCTCTCTCTCTCTCTCTCTCTGACAAAGAATAGGTTTTACGGGGCACCTGGGTGGCTCAGTGGGTTAAGCCTCTGCCTTCGGCTCAGGTCATGATCTCAGGGTCTTGGGATCAAGTCCCGAATCAGGTTCTCTGCTCAGCAGGGAGCCTGCCTCCCCCCCCACCCCTGCCTGCCTCTCGGCCTACTTGTGATCTCTCTGTCAAATGAATAAATAAAATCTTAAAAAAAAAAAAAAAGGTTTTACATTTTTTAATCATTGTTGGGGAAAAAAGCAGTTCATGACACATAAAAATCATATGAAGTCGAAATTTCATTGTCTACAAATTAAGTTTTTGGCACATAGATATGCTGCTTCTGTGGCACTGCAGGAGAGCTAAGTTGTTGCAACAGGTCGTATGGCTCACAAAACCTAAAATATTTATAATTTGGGCAATTACAGAAAAGTTTGTCAGACACCTAGTTTAAAATGTTTAAGCTTACGTTTTGCTGTTTGGGATATAGAGGTCATTGGCCTTTCCAGTCTTACGAGGCCCTCTCACTGGACTTTGCCTATTCCTTTTATAATTGCCTACAAACAAGCTAATTCTTTCCCGAGTTCTTCTCTCTCACAAAACTTTGTTGCCATACAGCTTCTTCCCTTGGAGTTTCTGGCTCCAGTATCAATGTGTTTGTGTTCTGTCTTCTGAGTTGTCATATGCTTGATTTCACTCTATGTTATGCCACAGGGTTTCTAGCTTTCCAGCCTGCAACTTGCTTCCTCTCCACTTGACTGTTAATTTAGCACCACACATTTTAGATTGAAGGCAACACCCTTATTCTCGATGACACTTAAGGTATTAAGGAGGAAAGTCTGTGCTGCTGTAGGAAGCTGTAGATCTAAAATGCTTCATATGTCTCTAAAATAACCATCCAGTGTAGCTGTCCTGTGTTTGGCGGTGGTGGGTACATGGTGGTTGAAGTATATTCTGCCCTTTGTAGTAATTTAGGAATCAGGTGGACAGTAGTTCTGCTGTCTTCAGTTTTTGGCTTCCACTATCACTCCAGACTTGGTCATTGGCATTCTAGCTCCTGGGAGGGAAAGAGACCTAGAGAAAGGTGCACAGTTAGATGTACAGGCCAAGCCTGGAAGAGGCCCACAGCATGCCTCTTTACATTCTGTTGGAAACAACAGGTCACAATGACCTGGAATTGCACTGGGGGCCGGGGATATGATGTAGCCGGGCGTTTGCTTCGGGGGAAGGGAAGAAGAGATTTTGATGGATGGTAAGTATTCTGCCACTAGGCTTCTGGATGTGCATGCTCTCTTGTCTTCCCCAAATAAAGGAGGCCAATTGTGAAAGGTGTGCTGTTGAAATAGGTTTATCTATAAGAATAATACCAATGCAAATTTAATGTGTTATTGTAGCTTTTCTGAGAAGTAGTTTGAATACAATGCATGTGTGTTTTTCAGGCTATTGCACATTATGAACAATCAGCTGATTATTACAAAGGGGAAGAATCCAACAGGCAAGTGCTGTTTTTCTTAATATAGTTAAATGGGTTTTGTTACGTGTGATAAAAGACTGTACTTTGTGAGCATATCGGGCTGCACCAAATAAAGGTGTTGTCCTGGGATACCTTTTAATTTTTCTGTTGGATTGTTATTTGCTCTGCTCTGGTTCTTGATTTCAGTTCAGCTAACAAGTGTCTGCTGAAAGTGGCAGCGTATGCTGCCCAGCTGGAGCAATACCAGAAAGCCATCGAGATCTACGAGCAGGTGAGGCTGCTGCAGTCTCAACAACTTCTGGTAGAAGTTATTGAATCTTGTTCTTTCTTAATTATACATTTTATTTAATTTTGCTTTTTATTGAGATATAATTCACAATCTTATAATTCACCCTGGTAAAGAATACAAGTCAGTGGGTTTTAGTATAGTCACAGAATTGTGTAACCATCACCAGCACCTAATTCCAAGACATTTTTGTTGTCCACAAAAGTGGACTGGGGAGGACTCCGTTCTTCCCTCCTCCCAGTCTCTAGAAACCAGTATCTAGTTTTTGTCTCAATGGATTTGTTTATTCTAGGCCTTCTAGGATAGGTGGCCTTTTGGGACTGACTTTTTTCACGTAGCAGAGTTTTTTCAAGGTTCATCTTTTTTTTAGCATGTAATGATACTTCCTTTCTTTTCATAGCTGACTAATATTCTGCAGTCTGTTTACCTGTTTATCAGTGAATGTTTTACCATTTGAGTTTTCTTCATTTTTGAACTATTTACGAATAATGCTGCTCTGAACATTTGTGTTCATGTTTTTGTGAAGGGAGGTTTGCCGTTGTCTTGGTTATATGCCTGGGATTGGGATTGCTGGTTTATGTGGCAGGTCTGTTTTTAATTCTTTGAGGAACCATCAGGCTCGTCCACAGTGCCTGCCCCATTTTACATTCCCACCAGCAATGTGCCAGGGTTCCAGTTGCTCCTCATCCTTACCAGTACTGTTTTTTTGGTAATAGTTAACCCTAGTGAGTATGAAGTAATTCATTGTGGTTTTGATTTCCATTACTTCATTACCTTCACGGTTGGTGATGTTGACCCTTTTCTTGTGCTTATTAACCATTTTATTATCTTCATTGGAGAAATGTTCGTTCATTTCTTTGCCTATTTTTGAAGTGGGGTGTTTGTTTTTTAGTATTGCATTTTAGGAATTCTTATTTCTAAGAAGTTAGAAATTCTTGTTTTAGATATTCATATTTTAATTCATATTTTAGATATTAATCCCTTATCAGATATGTGATTTACACATATTTTCTCCTATTCTGTGGGTTGCTTTTTACTCTGTTGTTGATATCCTTTGACATATAAAGATTTTATTTATATATTTGACAGACAGAGATCACAAGTAGGCAGAGAGGCAGGCAGAGACAGAGGAGGAAGCAGGCTCCCTGCCGAGCAGAGAGCCCTTTGCGGGGATCAATCCCAGGACCCTGGGATCATGACCTGAGCCAAAGGCAGAGGCTTTAACCCACTGAGCCACCCAGGTGCCCCTGACATGTAGTTTTTAACTTGGATGAAATCCTGAGAGTTTTATAGTTAGAGCCCTTAGGTTTAGGTCTTTGATTCATTTTGAGTTAATTTTTGTACATGGTGTTAGGTAAGGACCCAACTTTACTCTTTTGCTTGTGGATATGCAGTTTTCCGAGCACTTTTTGTTGAATACACTGTCCTTTTGCCATTATATGGTCTTGGCCCCCTCGTAGGAAATTATTTGACTGATACTCTGTTTGACTGTTCTGTCCTATTGGTCTTATATGTCTGTCTGTATGCCAGTATCACATTGTCTTGATTTTATAGCTTTGTTTTAAAATCAGGAACTGTGAGTTCTTCAACTTTGATCTTTTTTTTCAAACCAAGATTATTTGCCTATTCTGGGACCCTGTCATGTCCATATGAACTAAATTTAAGATCAGTTTGTGAGTCCACACTTCTTAGCCAGCTGGAATTTGATGGGGATTACATTGAATCTATAGACCAATTTGGAAAATATTGACATCTTAACATTGTTAAGTCTTCCATACTAGAAACCCAAGGTGCCTTTGCTTTTGTTTAGATCTTCTCTAATTTTGTTCAGTGATATCTTGAACTTTTTAGTGTGTAAGTCTTGCACTTCTTTGATTAAATATACTGCTAAGTATTTTATTCTTTTTGATGTTATTGTAAATGGAATTGTTTACTCAATTTCCTTTTCAGATTGTTAATTGATAGTTTTATTTACTGCAACATTGATAAACTAGTTTATTAGCTCTAATGGGCTTGGGTTTTTTTTTGTTTGATTTTTGGGGGGTTTTTTTGATTCCTTGGGATTTTGTTTGTACAAAATCATGTATTCATGTCATCTGCAGTTAGCTCTACTTATTCTCCAGTTTGGTTGCCTTTTACGTCATTTTCTTGTTATTTGCCCTGAGTAGACCTTCTAGAGCAATGGTAAATAGAATTAACAAGAGCACACATCCTTTTCTTATTCCCATCTTAGACAGAAAGCTTTCAGTCCTCATCATTCAATAGGATGTTAGCTGTGGGTCTCCGGTAGATATACTTTATCAGTTTGAGGAATACCATTCTCTTCCTTTATAGAGTGTTTTTATCCTCAAAGCATATTGGGTTTAGTCAGTCACTTTTTTATCCATCTGTTGAGATGATCATATGTTTTTTGTTCTTTATTAATATGCTGTATTCCATCGATGGATTTTCATATTTTGAATCAACCTCTTACATTCCTGGGATAAATCCTTCTTGATTAGTGGAAAGTTTGGGGGTCTTCAAGAGTACCTTCAGGTTGATAATTCTCTAGAAGCACTCACTGGATTCAGTGAAAGTTGTTATGCCACAGTTATGGTTTATTATATCAAAGGATACAGATTAAAATCAGCAAAAAGAAGAGGTGCTTAAGGCAGGATCCAGGCGAGTTGCAAGTGTAGAACTTCCTTTTGTCCTTCCCCAGTGGAGTTGTAAAGACAATACTTACTTCTCCCAACAATGATGTGTGATGAAAATACCCATGGAGTATTGCCAACAGGGGAAGTAGTTCACCTTACTGGGTGTCTAGAATTTTTATCGTGGCTCAGTCACAGATTCTCCAGTCCCTCCTTAGGTTGAGCTGAACCATGTTGTCAGAGACACCTAAGTATAAGCAAAAACACTCTTTCAGGCAGGACATTCCAAGCAAGGGCTTTGGAGGTGACTCCCCAGGAGCCACAGACAAAGGCAAGACCTCACTTAGAAGTATTAGACATACAGTATAATGTGTAATCCTTTTTATAAGTTATCTCAGTTTGCTAGTATATTTGGAGGATTTTCAATGTATATTCATAAGAATACTGATCTTTAATTTTCTTGTGAGAGCTTTGGTTTTGGTAGCAAGGTAATACTGGCCTTATGGAATGAGTTGGAAAGTATTCCCTTCTCCTCTTTGGAAAAATTTGTAAACTATTGGTGTTCATTCTTTAAACATTTGGTAAAATTCAATGATTTTCTCTGTACTTCTGTTTTAAGTTTCATTGATTTCTAATGTTATTATTTCATGCTTATTTTTTTAGATTTATTTTACTATTCTTTTTTTAGGGAGTTGAGATAGGAACTGAGCTTATTGGTTTTCCTCTTTGTTGTGTATGCATGTTTTGTGCTATAAGTTCCCCTCTAAACACTGCTTTCACTGTGTCTCACAATTCTGTTATATTATTTTATTTATTTCATTGTATATATTGATTTCTGTGGATTATTTACACATGTTTTGCCTAATTACCAAGTGTTTGGAGATTTTCTTCTTTATCTTTCTGTTGATTTCTGGTTTGATGCTATTGTAGCTAGAGAATACACTGTAATTTCAGTTCTTAAAAATTTGTTAAAGTTTTATGGCTCAGAATATGGTCTGACTTGGCATTTGTTCTGTGGGTATGTTGTTGCTTTGTAACATGTTCTGTAGTGTTGATCAGCTCTTCTTGGTTGGTGGGATTATTGAGTTCTGCATATTTGCTGATTTTCTATCTCAATACATTGTTGAGAGGGGAGTGTTGGAGTCTCTGTGATTTTGGATTTGTCTCTCTTCTTAAGTTACTATCAGTCTTTGCTTCATGTATTTTGCAGCTCTATTGTTTGCTGTATACATGTTTAGGTTTGCCATGTCTTTTGATGGGTTGACACTTTTATCATTATATAATGTCCCCTGTTGTCCCTAGTAGTTTTCTTTGTTCTGAAGTCTACTTTATCTGGTATTAATATAGTCTCTCCTGCTTTCTTCTGATTAATATTTATATTATATTATCTTCTCCTGTCCTTTTTCTTTGAACCTGCCTTTATCACTGTAATGGAAGTGAGTTTCTTATGGATAGCATATAGTTATGTTAGTTTCTAACCTATTAGTTTCTAATCTATTCTAATAGTTTCTAATCTATTCTCTGAATACCTAATCTAATTTCTGAATCTCTTTTAATTGGTGTATTTAGACCATTTACATTTAATGTAATTATTGATTAATTAGGGCTTAAGTCTGCCATTTTATTTGCTGTTTTCTACTTATGCCTTTTACTGTTTTTTTTCTCTTTTCTTTTTCCTGCCTTATAGTGGGTTGCTTGATTATCTGTAGTGTTTTCAAGTAAATGTCTTTGACTAAATACTAGTCTTTGACTAGTTGCTCTAGGTGTAATATGTACATGAATTATCACAAGTTGATGATATTATCATTTTATCATTTCCAGTGAAATGTAGAAGTCTTACTTTCTGTCCCTTTGTCCTCCCCATTCAGTATAAATTAACTGTTTTCTCTACATATTTTGAAAACTACCTCAGTCAAGGATATAATTTTAATTTCAATCTTCTAACATAATTTAGGAAACTCAAAAGGAGAAGAAAAGCCTGTTGTATTTACCCATATTTTAGTTACTGTGTCCTTTTTCTTCTGATGTTACAGGATTACTTCTTTCATTGTTTCCTTTGCATTTAGAGAACATCCCTTTGCCATTCTTTTAGGTCAGGTTTTACTGGTGCAAATTCTCTGAGTTCCTTCATCTGTGAATGTTTTCATTTCCCCTTGATTCCTGAAGCATGTTTTCCTGGGGTATATAGTTCTGGTATAAAGTCCCTTTAGCACATGAAAAATGTGCCACTTAAGGCCTCCGTGGTTTCTGATGAGAAGTCTGCTTTCATTCAAGTTATTTTTCTTTGTAGGTGAGGTATTGTTTTCTTTTCTGGCCACTTTTTTTTTTTTAATGCTGATTGTATTTATTCTATTTTTTTAAGATTTTATTTATTTATTTGATAGAGACACAGCAAGAGAGGGAACACAAGCAGGGGGAGTGGGAGAGAGAGAAGCAGGCCTCCCACTGAGCAGGGAGCCTGATGCTGGGCTTGATCCCAGGACCCTGGGATCACAATCTGAGCCAAAGGCAGACAATTAATGACTGAGTCACCTAGGTGCCCCTTTCTGGCCACTTTTAAATTAAGTTTTTTCCTTAGCTTCAGTTTTTGAGAAGTTTATGTGACTTGGCTTGGGTGTCTTTGCTTTCATCCAGTTTGGATGATTCACTACTTGAATCTGTAGGTTCTATGTTTTTTTGCCAAATTTAGAAGTTTTCAGCCATTATTTCTTCAAGTAGTCATTCTTCCCTTCTCTCTGTCCTCTCCTCTCAAGACTTAGACAACCTGAATGTTAGACGTTATTTTATAGTTATATAGGTCCCTGATGATGCTCTGTTCATTTTTTTTTTCAGTCTGTTGTCTACTCTCTGTTATTCAGACTGAGTAATTTCTAATGTCCTGTCATTAGTTCACTGATTCTTTCCTCTCCTCTCTATTCTGATGTTGAGCCTATCCACTTTTTATGAAGATATTGTGCTTTTCAGTTCTAAAATATCCATTTGTTTCTTCTTTATATCTCATGGGATTTTTTTTTTTTTGCTGGAAATTTCTTTTTTCTTTGTTGATGCTTTCTGTTTTTTATTTAGTTTTAAGCATTTTTGTAATTGCTTATTGAAGCATTTTTTTTCCTTTTTTTTTTTTTTTTTTAATTTATTTGACAGAGAGAGATCACAAGTAGGCGAAGAGGCAGGCGAGAGAGGAAGGGAAGCAGGCTCTCTGCTGAGCAGAGAGGCCCGATGCGGGGCTCGATCCCAGGACCCTGAGATCGTGACCTGAGCCGAAGGCAGAGACTTTAACCCACTGAGCCACCCAGGCGCCCCTGAAGCATTTTTTTGAGGGCTTCTTTAAACTCTTTGTTGTATAATCTTAACATTTCTGTTACCTCAGAGCTGTCATCTCTTGGTTTTCATTTAGCTTAAGATCTCATTTCTTAGTGTTGTGAGCTACTGTGACAGCTGGACTGGATCATGTTTAAATATTCTCTCAGGGGTGCCTAGATGGTACAGTCGGTTAAGCATCTGACTCTTGGTTTTGACTCAGGTCATGATCCTATGGTCATGAGATCAAGTCCTGTTGTTAGCCTTTGTGCTCAGCATGGTGTCTGCTTGAGAGTTTCTCTCCCTGTCCTTCTGCCACTCCTGCTCATGCTCTCTTTCTCTCTCCTTAAAATAAATAAGCCTTCTCCTTCAGCTGGTTTTCTGTGACCCTGCTCTGGCAGAAGGGGCGTGTTGCTTTAATCCTGGGTGGGGGTGGCCATTCCCACCCTTGCTTGCTCTCTACCAACACCACATTGGGATTGTTCTCATTATTGCCAAGTGGTGATAGAAGTCTTAATCCTACACTAGGCCTCTTCTGAAACCATAACTGCTGGGGGATGACAGATGATGTCTCATTCCTGCTGGGTGGAGGCAAGGCCCAAGCTCCCCACATAGTCTCCATTGCCTTGCAGCAGGCATGAGGGAGGATGGGCCATTACAAGCTGGCAGGGATGAAGGCATGGCTTCCTTCTGGGCCTTTGTGAAGCCACCTTGGCAGGGGTTTGGGGTTCCTCCACAATTGCAGTCTCAAAAGCATTGACATCTCAGCTCCATCTAGGGTCTTTACTGAAGTGATTAGGGGTAGGGACCATAGTGCTGTGGTGTTTGGCTAGAGTGAGCAGTAATTACCTAAACTTTTCTGTCTTGCTAGGCTGCCCTTTTCCAGGTCCTTCAGCTAGAGAAAGCAAACTTCTGAATATTCTTTTTTCTTTTCTCCTTTCTTTCTTTCTTTCCTTGCTTTTTTCCTCCTGCATCTAATGTGGCATTTATGAGTTGCTGGATTTTTCACCTATAAGTTGGGGATAGGTGAAAGAAAAAACCCAGAGAACTCCCTGCTGTATTTTCTGTGTGTCTCAATTAGCTGGTCTGCTATCTTGTCTCTACTTTTCAGTTTCCTTTTGTTGATTTTATATAAAATGACTGGGGCTTTCAGTTGCTCTTAGCAGGAGGGATAGAGAAAAATAATGTCTTTTCCATTGTCCTGGAAGTAGAAGTCTTCTGGGTCATTTTAAACATGTTAGCACTTTATGTATTAAATATTGTTTCTTATATAGTAAAATTTTCTAGTGTGTGATACTGGGCTAAAAAATGTATTCATAGCAAAACTGATGTAAGATACACAAGTATTTTCTAAAGGACAGATAAAGATCAGTTTGCCCACTATAAAAAAGCAAACCTTTGAAATCTAATTCTGCTTTCTTTACCTAGGTTGGGGCAAACACCATGGATAATCCTTTGTTGAAGTACAGTGCAAAGGACTACTTCTTTAAAGCAGCCCTCTGTCACTTCATAGTAGATGAGCTGAATGCCAAGGTAAGGAGTCCCATAGTGCCAGTTTCTGCTGCACTTTACCCATGAGAACTCGCCTCAGGCCCTCTGTCATTCATGTTATGCTTTGTTGGGTGATATTGGTTACAGCAAGACCAAGCTGCATGCATTAATAATAATAATAATAATAACAGTTATACTATGCTGTGCATCCCAGCTGTAATCTTGAAACTTCTGCCAAAGTGGTAGCTGCATTCTTTTCAGTAGTTTTGCTTTAAGGAAATTAGGGGGTTGGGGCACTTGGGTGGCATAGTTGGTTAGGCATCAGACTCTTGGTTTCAGCTCAGGTCGTAATCTCAGGGTCCTGGGATCCAGACCTGTGTCAGGCTCCTGCTCATGCTTGTATGCTCTCTCTCTCTTTCAAACAAATAAATCTATCTAAAAAAAAAAAAAGAAAAGAAAAGAAATTAGGGGGCAGAGGGTGCCGTTGTGTCTGGGGCTCGGACCACGGAAATAAAGCTGCTGAGAGGAAATGTGTCCTTCCCTCCAGCCTTAAGCAGAGTGGTATTTGTGTGGAATCTGGACAGTATTAAGGAAGGGCTTCTTTATGTAGTGGATGATAACAGAAACCTGGTTTGTGAGTTTTTACAAATTAGATTTGGTCCATGTTGTATTCTCTATAGCAACCTAATTCAGAAAAACTGGTTTAGAAATTTATTCTTAATTGAAGTTGGTAATTCAAACTGGACAAGGTTTCCTGTGTTGATTTTGATGTCGAGTTTAACAGCATACTTCTTATACATTTAAATAGGCTGCAGATAAATCTTAACTGAAGTAGTAAGATGTTCAGACAGAAAGGGTTTTATTTCCTGATTCAGTGAGTGGGACATTAATGAGTGGCTTTTCTCTTTCAGCTCGCTCTTGAGAAATATGAAGAGATGTTTCCAGCATTTACTGATTCAAGGGAATGTAAGTTATTGAAAGTAAGTAACACCACAACTTTGAAGAAGAAAAACGCCCTTTGTTGTCAGATGGGATCAGGTCTAAAGTGAAACTCTAATTCTCTGAGGAGCAGTGGTACTCTCCTGCTTTTGTAGAATAGGTCTTAGATGCCAGCAGAGTCAAAGACATAAGCATTGTGTTCTAAACCAAGCGACTCAGAAATGTTAGCACAAAAACTAGGTTCCTGACTTGGGGTAATTTGTGGCTTATATTTGAGAATTTCCTCTGTTCTGTAAGGTGCTTGGCAACATCAGTTAATGTGATACTAAGGCTATTTCTTTATTTAAAGTATCTATTCATAGGTGGAATTTTTTACCCTATCAAACTAATTTTTTCATGCTTACGCTACCAGAAACTTCTAGAAGCTCATGAAGAACAGAACAGTGAAGCTTACACTGAAGCAGTAAGTTATGCATTCGCGATATAGTACATTCTCAGAAGTTTAGAAGCATCTTTTCATTGTATGAGTGCTGAACATTTATTTGAACATTTTTCCAATGTACCTAAGTTGTATTTCCCAAAGGCTATGTTTTATATGTCCCACAAAACCTTTGCAATTACTTAATTCCATTAAGCCTGTTAATTTAGCTGGAAGGCAAATTTAAGAGACTATCACATACTGTTAAAATTTGCTGTTTGAATGTTTTCTTTTGAAAATAATCTGATCCATAAATAAGTATAAAGTAAAATCCATTAAATACAGCTTGAAATATAAAAAAACAGAATTTGGTATATTCTTGGCATAAAAGAAATGGAAGACTTTTTTTTTAATACTCATTAGTTTTCTGTTTTCCCATATTTGCCATCTTATGTTTATAATTAAGCAGATTGCTCAGTATCCTCCATTAATTTACTCATGGCTTTGGAGCAATAGTGGAAAGGAATGTTTTCCCGTTTCACTTTGGCTACCAAACCATTTGAATCCTATTGAAATACCACTCTCTGGTAATGCATTGAAGTGAGTTAAAGGGATTCCACTTCCACATGTCCTGTCTCTGCAAGTACATTGATTCATGTTCAGTGAATATTAGAACACCATGCATTTTCCATGTTCTGTTCTTATACAAGGTTTCATTTCCTTTGTCACATTAAGTATGCTCTTCCAGTTAAAAAGGTAGTTAGGAGCTTAGCATGTTAGCACATAGAGTGGTTTACAAAGCACAGGAACTTGTCACTAGCTCCATCAAAATAGAGAACACACAAGCCATTTTAATGAAGAGAGTTATAAATTGGAATGAATGATATAAACAAACCATTTTTCATGAAGAAAATTTATAAACTAGAATGAAGGATTTAAATGATTATCACTGAGTAAATGTTTAAATAGCTTGGGGTGTTGTTTTTTTGTGTTTTGGTTATATTTCCATAGACTAATTCCTGTTCCCCCTTTTTTTTAAACTAGGTGAAGGAATTTGACTCAATATCTCGCTTGGATCAGTGGCTCACGACCATGTTGCTTCGTATCAAAAAGTCCATCCAAGGGGATGGAGAAGGAGACGGGGACCTAAAGTGAACATTTATGTCTTTGTGGCATGCAGCTGACTCCTCTTTAGTTTCATGTTAGGGCCACATGATCTTTACGGGATGCCCATTAAATGGCTTAATTCTGTTGCACATGGGCCACACCATCTGTGTGTTTAAGCTCCCTGTGTTTGTGTCTTCGTGAAGTGGACAGCTGGGAAGCTCCTGTGCATATTGTGGGTGTGATGGGCTATTTCATGCTTGTCAGAGACCCAGAGTTTTCTGAGAACTACTTTAGAATCTTATTCCTGTTGTTTTGGTATCAGCAGAGCCCGTGTTTAACTTTGTTGTGTATTTTTATGTCATTTTCTTAGACTGGAGTACCCAGCCTAATCATTGTAATAGATGCTTTGCATACTTTCCACAAATTTGCACCTGGATGTATTCTCTAAGTTTACGTGTTTAGTTCAGGATGGTTGTTAGGAATGAGCTTTATGGCTTCACTTACTAGAAATGGTTTTGTTGTTCTTGTGATTCTTTTGATGGTGCTAGTGACCATTTGTTTGCTTTTTATATTGTTGTGTTTGCTAACATGCATGCGAAAATTCAGAACAGCCGGGGTCTGCCAGCATCACTTACTTAACATTGTGAAAAAAGGGACCTTCCTGGCAGGGCTTGCTGATGTGTGTGGGCCAATGTCAGGGTGAGTCTGAGGATTTATACTCCTTCACACACTAGAGATCTGTACAAAACAGTTTTTTCTTTTCCTGGAGATAGTTCCCACTTTTAGTTGGGGCGGAACCCTTTATATTCACATAAAAGTGATTTGAAAGGCATGTCCTTTTGTTTACTTTCACGTTCATACACTTCCCCACGTTGAGATGATGCCTGGTGTGCCACCACCATGTGAATCCTTGTCAAGGCCGCAGAGAGAACAGGTCATTAGTTTTACCCTTTAATTAAACATGATGGGTTAGGTGGGGTAAATACGGTACAGAGGTTTACCATGTGTCCAGTTGGGGAAGAAGGGCAACAAGCTTCTGAGGAGAATTGATTTTCTTCTCAGCTATTGGAGTCGTTTTGGTTTGTATGTTTGAATTTAGTTGTGTCATTTTGGTTTACATAATATTTGCTCTATTGATTAATGAATTTAACATGCTGATACTATGCTTTAGACATGGCCTTGTTTTCTGAATCTTCTCTGTATTTTTATGCTTAACTGACTGGTGTGTATTTTTTGCCAGTCCTAGCTTGTAGGTCTTTCTAAAATTATGCTGCTATCATTAAAGACAGATAATGAAATTTCCCATGTTAGGTCAGATGGAAACTGGCATTTGAAGGGTGTTTTCACTTTTGGATGTCCCTCCACTGGTATCGATAGGCTTTTGTTGGGCGGAAGTAGAGGGTGCACCACAAAAAGGGCTGAGCACGGAGGAAGGCAAGGGGATGGTGAGCAGGTTGGGCTGAGATGAGGGAGAAAGTAGCTGGATAGGGCCAGCTGACACCTAGTAGTAGGGGCTGTCCTTCAGGTCACTGTGGATTTCCTAGCTGCAGTTGTGGGGTCACCTGTGCTAACATAGCCTGGTGGAGAGGAAGGTCAGAGATGTCACAGGGTGAGCCGAAGGGACCAGAAGACGTGGACACTCTGGCCTTGGTGCCCTGGGATCTGATGAATGTTCCGTCCTTTAAAGGTCTGGGATTCTTAGAAGAAAGCTGGCTATCACTTATAGTACAATTTGGAATGCAGCCCATTTGGTACTTCTTAACTTCCTGTCAGAATCTCTTATGAAGAAATGATTAGAGCAGAGAGTGGGTTCCTATGCCTCATCATTTCCACAACCAGCCAAATGCACTTTTGTAAAAGTGAGGTATGGGAAGGAGAGTACTTATGTTGTCTGTGTCCTCAGACTGTAAGTCTGTCTCATCTGGAGAGCATTTAAATCCTAGCTTGCCAGAATGCTTGTTTCATCACTAGTATGCAAGGTTTGTTTTCACTTATTAAAAGGACCTTCTGGTGTGACCACTTAAAATAAGAACCAACTGATTTCTCTTAGGATTCCTTTAGCTTTCAACATGGTCCCGTCAGACCCCTGTCTGAGAAAGAGGTGTGGTTTGTAAAAACAGTACTGGTACCATTTTGTTATGTCAGTTGGAGAGTTGCTTGTTTGTCTTGAAATAAACACTGGGATCAGTGGCTGGGTTAAGAATTTTTTGTTTTTAATATTTCACATGAAAAGAGTAAAAATACTTGTAATGGCTGGAACAGAACTGTCAGAAGATAAGAGAACGAGAAGAAAGTCCATTAGCTTTATCCAAACTTCCTTCTTTTGAAATGTCCTGTCAACTTAGGGTAGTACCATGAGGCCCAAGTTAGGTTTTCAGGAGTTACAGAATGTTCTTTATGAATAAAATATAATGACCATTTATGTTCCGGTTCTTGTATTTTATCAAATCTGGGGTTAGTTCATAGTCAGAGTCAGTTAAAATTTCTTACAGGAAAGCTTTGCTTTTTGTGGCAACAACATTTTTATAGCTTGTGTGAGTTCCTTTTTTATTTAATGATTTGAAAACAGTATTTTTGCACAGTTGTGACAGTGTGTAATGGCATCCCTGTAACCAAAGTGTGTGCATTTATTGTTTTCTCTGATACTGTGCATTTAAAATGTCCAAATGCAACCTGTGTGGCTTCCTTCAGGGGACCCGGCAGCACAGCATGGCACCTGCGACCCGCCTGCCTGCAGTGTGAGCTGTGGCCTGGAGCAGGCTCCCGCCTGCGCAGTGCTGTGTCGGGCACTGCGGGGTTTCCTCCCTCGTGTTCTTGGGTGGAGGATTATGTTATGAAAACTAACCATGTGACGATCACTCTACCTTAGCAGAAAGAATATGTATGTTTTATGTCACCCTGTACAGAAAATAAAGTGGAAGTTATGAGTATTTTGGTGGGTCTTTCCTATGTAAATTTACACAAATCAAGAGTAGCTTCCTTTCCTTGAAGGAGTTCCCATTAAGGTTTAAGGCAGTGGATATTAATATTTGCTGGGCTCTTCGAATATCTATCCAAACAGTTTAGCTACCTCAAAACCTCCATCACTTGAAAGTGCAAGGCACTGTAGCAGGTCTGCTAGCAGCCCTGGTTCTAGCCTGTAGGTGCAGTCCCTGGGTTCACATGGTGTTGTCCCTTCTGGCCACACCTGGCAAGGACTCTTGCTGGCATCCCTTAGGCCACAGTCACCTGCCAGGTGCAAGGAGGATGGGTTTCTAGAAAACTGTTAGATAGGGGGGTGAGGAACCCTGAAGCCCATCAAGTCTGTTCACAGTGTGGGTACTCATATCACTGCAGGATGTCTTAGGGGGTGACACATGTCCCTGAGGCAGGTCGAGCCACAGGCCACTTGGGACTCGAGTTCTGGGGGTAGGGGCTAGTGTAGGCCAGCTTCTCCCCTCTGAGAACAGTGGTCAGGTCCATCAGTATATTCACAACTTAAAGATATTTCAAAGCAAATTTTTAAAAATGAGTGGTAGAACAGGCTGTACCAGTTTAGGCATTCTGAGTTGATCTCTCTCATATGTCTCTTCTCAGAATCCTTTCCTAATGGAAGCCACCATGGTAGTTTAAAAAACCTGGTTTTGCCAGCTTTGGTAAGGGTCCTCATACAGATTGGCTTAGGTAAGCGGGTGCTTTCCAGGGCTCAACTAGGATGTTACACCAGATGGCCTTCTAAGCCATGTTTATAGCCTGCTTGGTTATTTGAGGCCACCTTGGTACAAGTAAATGGCTCTTTGTAAGAGTGTCCCAGGCCTCATGCTCCCCACCAAAATATTACTTCAAGTAACATGACCACCACCATGTTTATTAGTTAAGAGACAAGCACTTATTTGGTCTCAAAAAATTTTCCTGGTGTGGCAAGGTATAAAATTGAATAGGTTAGAATTAAAACATACTCTCAAATTTGTTGGTTTGGATTATCACCTATAGCAAAACCACTTTTCTATTAAAGTCAGTTAGTATAAAGATCTTCTCCACTCACCACCACCACAACATGGCTTCTTTCAAATTCTGTACAACAAATTTGGGTAAAATCAAAGGTGGCAGAGTGCTTTAGACTTTGCGAGCATTTCCCACAAAATGTTTGGAAGGCACTAAATTACCCCTATCGCCTTTCATGATGCTGTGGGAGGAGCAGCACCAGCACTTTGGGCACTTTCTGATCACACTGTTGGGACCGACATACTCAGAGGTCAGCCTTATTTTCTCTCAGCAAGACTGTACTTGGATTAAGAGGAATCATGACACCCCACAAATCCCTCTGTGCTGGGTTTTCTGCAGGGTTTTTGCATTTCTCTGCTCTCGGGTGCAGCCTTACTTTCCTGGTAAGGACAGAAATGGGTCAAGTTGGAAACACAGCCGTGACGGAGACTGTCACATCACACTGAAAAGGCTCTCGGCATCTGCCCCAGCACCAACTGCACAGATGATAAGCCGTCCCTCACAGGAGGCCAGCGTCCTTCACCACCAGGCTTTCACGTCTGGGGTCAATATGCAGTCCGGTTACATAGACAATCCTAGGACTACAGACCCTGATTTTACATTTTTGCCCATGAAATGGAAGAGAATTATACTTGATCCAGTTAAGAATCTTATTTCTACAGAGCCTAAATTCTAACAGTGGAAATAAATGTTAGACTTGCAAAACTTTTTAGAAAGCAAACATTTATTAACACATTAAACGATTTTTTGTAGAATTCTAAAGAAACAAATTCAAGACAAAAATTCTTCCAGTAGGTAACAAAATAATCTATTATTTAAATTCCTTCCATTAAGATGACTTTATTCCATGAAACAGTACATCAGCTGGGCAGGCTCATTCTCTTACCTAAAGTAAAATGCTTGTGTGACAGTTTCACTGTTGCTGTTCTGTAAACACAACCAGGATACATTGTCATCATTGAAAATTCAGTACTGCCATCTTCAAGAGCAAGTGTGAAACATGTTATCAGCACCTAAAACATCTTAGAGTGGTTTTAGTATTTACTTAACATGTTACAAGTTAAAACAAAATAAGCATTTAGGGAGAGTCTTCCCACATTACTTTCTGGCATGGTACGGCTGTATCTTCATCCTGGAACTTAGGATAAAGTACCTTTCTCTTAGAAAGTGAACATGTTTTCACAGCAAGTTTAATAAATTAAAACGTAAGGAAAAGAGCAACTAGTGAACAAAAAAATTCGTCGGGTTCTCTCTTTAAATTATGTTTAGGGTTACATGTGAGTCAAAGCACTTAGCATGCGGCCACACACCCAAGCCACTGGAACCAAGAATCAGGCTTAGCAAATAAAGAATTCACTGCAAATTCATTTTAAGCAGAAGGCCAGCATGAGCAAGCCACAGGAGCACTGAAGGCAAAGTTCCTGGTTCTTCATAATCCCCTCTTAAGGCATAATCAAAGACAAGTTCCAAGGCTTTTGGTCCCTTCTGCTTATGTGCTCACATGTTCCCAAGGAAAGAAACGTGAGGGAACTACTTGCCTATTTCAAGCTCTTGATACATAAAAGAGAAATTCTGCGTTTCTGAAAGTCACAGAGTAAGTCAGGAAAACCTAGCCAAAATACCAACACTGTGTTCTAAGATTTGCCAGATCACCTCATTGCTACTTGTGAATAAAAGGACTCCACAGTGTTTCAAGTGTTCTAAAGCCTCTTACTTCACTTTTTACAATTCTGCAAAAACACTACCATTTGCTGCTAGAATCTTTGGTAGGACAGCTTTTACCTAATCAGACTTTAGGAATGAAACCCAACAGCCACACTTCATTTCAGCAGTTAATCTATGGCCAACTTCTTAGCTGCGAATATGCTGTGAGTACAGATGATAGAAAGCCATTTTTCAAGTGTTCAATTTGTCATTCCTTTTTTAGTGCCTACAGATAGGAGGTGGAGGAGAATGAATGCAACCATCCATTTTTCAGTCCCAACTCAAGGGTCCCCGAGCAAATCAACTTGCTTCAGTTCAACAGCAAAGAGCTGAAAATACATGGTCCCAGTTTTATTTCAGCTTGGTAGAAAAATAGCTTAAAATTATCAGGGAACTAAATCCACACAGAGGGGTAAGGCAGGCTGAGAGGCCAGGGAGATCACTAACATTAACTTCATGAGCTGGGCCAGGGCTCTGTATTCTAAGTTCCATAGCTGTCCAAACTTCCTACACATCAGGACAAGCGTTATGCATACGACCTGCACCAGGATCCAGTGAGGTCATGTTAACTGCTTTGTTGATTAAGCATAGCTGAGATCATGCAGATGGATTTTTTTAAGGGGAAGCTCTGAAAATGCTTTGATAAAAACGTGCAAGTTAGCAGAAATTCAGGAAAATGTGCAGAAGGTATTCTTGCCCACTCTGCCCACAGACAGTTCTTCGTCTTAGCCCCTGACGTGAACCTGCATACAGCAATCACACATGCGGAGACGCAGCATAGGATGTGCCTGGCAGGCAACAAAGCTCTCATTCCATGTTGGTCAGCGAGTGAAGCTGTGTGGGCATCGTGTCTGCCTGTGGAGTCAGCTCACTGAGCTCACTGATGGTGGTGGCCAGCAGTGTGTCCTGAGACACCACGCAATCGTCCGACTTGCAGGCTGTGTCTGCAGAACTGTTCTCATGCACTGTGGGTACGCTGCCTTGGACTGTGGCTAGGTTGTGAAAATGGCCATTTTCTGCAAAAGACAGCAATTTATCTGAAAGTTTGGATGACGTATATTCTTCATCCGGCTGCTCAGTCTTGTGCATGTCATCGTTCTTGGGTGAGCCATCTACAATAACAAGGAAAGACTTCCATGGAGTATTCTTATCATGTATCTACAAATCAAACACAAAACAGAAGTCACGACGTGTCTCTGGACAAGTACATCTTTTAAAACAATGGTATCTTTTCAACTTCAATTTAGTTTCCACCATGGCAAAATACCCTTCCACTAATGGCCAACTAGCTCTCTACCACCACCGTCACTATTAAGAAGCATGTGTCATAGACTATGCTCTTGGGGACCTGAGACTCGGTTCTTCGTTCACACTGTGAATGTGCTCCCTGCAGAGAACACCTGAAAAGGAAAGGCCCACTGTCATCTTCTACGACCACCCCATGGAATTAAGGCCAGCATTTCTGTCTAGAGATACATGCATCGGGGACCAGCGATTTGTCATGCAGAAACCGCGCTGCTGCTTACCGAGGTATGCCGCCGGAGGGTGGATTTGTCGGTGAATGTCCGCCCGCATGCGTTACACATGAATGGCTTCTCCCCCGTGTGGATGCGATGGTGACGCTGGAGAGCGTTGAGCTGGGTGAACTGCTTCCCACACTGGTCACAGCAATAAGGACGTTCCCCTGAGATGGGAAGAGAAGAAAGCCACTGGCTGATCTCTCGAGCCTACTGTGTTGAATTCTGGTATGCCTGAAATCATGCTGCTAGGAGACTATTGGAAAGCAACAGTTGGAAGGCTATGCTGGGAACGACTCCAAGAGTCGACTGACAGGTACAAATCTATTCCTGTATTATCAGGAGTTTATGCTAAACTTCTGGGGGATTTACCATAAGGGCCAAAGCCAAAAGCAGGTACTATATCTATAGAACTTCACCTGTTTTCCACAGTAATGGAATATAAAATTCCAAGTCCCATAATAACTGAATTTGTGTGTGTGTACACTAATACATCTAGACCATTACCCCGAATTCTAATCTGAAAGTGTTAAAATGTCCACATATCCACATCCACATCCAAACACTCCTACCGTTCCAGTTTGTGAGACCCAGAAACTAGAAACTCAGAAATTTAAAAATGCTATATGACACACAAAACAATGCTAAATTCTAAATAGTTTTCTAGTAAACATAAAACTTTTGGGACATTATCCTTGCCACACTAGGGAAGGAACTCCCTTCCCTAGAGACATGCCAGCCATACCTGTATGGACTTTAATGTGCTGGTAGAGTGAATTCCGCTGGGCAAAAGTCCTGAAACAAACTTCACATTTAAAGGGTTTGGATCCAGTATGAATTCTATTGTGATGTTTTAAATACTCCTTAGAAGCAAAACTCTTGCCACATGTTTCACACATGAAAGGTCTTTCACCTACATGAAAAGGTGAGACAGAAAGTTAGAAATGCTATAGGCACCAGAACCCTCGATGAGCCGGCCCACACTCTAGAACACATATGAAGTCACAGCACGTGACATCTTCACACTAAAACTGTCCTAAAACATCTATTCGTGTAGGATGCCTGCTACTTCCTACAAGTTCAGGTAAAATCCTTGGGAATCCCAAGAAGGGTTTCACTAGCCTAGAAATAGATCATTAGTCGGCCCACATTTTGTAAACTTAGTATTCCAAACAAGAAATTAATATTACAACTTGTTTGGGGGAATTGTTGGATTTTTCCAAGCAGCACTGGTGTGGCACTTTATCGGGACCAAAGTGTCCCCTGAGAGGAGAGGAAGTTTACATGGACATGTATGCACCGCTGTTCTGGGGCAGCAACTCCAACATACCTGGGCTGGTGTACAGAACAGGAGAAGAATGTTTCCATTTCATGTTGCATAGTTTCAGTCTTTTAATCCCACAAATCAGACTCATCTGATTATTAGTTGTGCCCCTGACTTTACAAACATCAAAATAAAAATACTGGCTTTAACAGACCCTGAATATGTTAATATTTTCACCAACTGACCGGTTCTCACTTAATGCTTCAGTGTGACCTGACCTCAACTCCATCCCCAATCTTCCATTAGGCACCAATTCTTATTTAGGGTGTCAGTAATTCCCATCATTAAATGCCTCAGCTCTGCCTTGCCTGCATTTGAACTTGAAGCTCCTATGGCAGTCTTTAGAGATAAAAATTTTTAAATGCAAGCAAGAAAGAACTGGATTAGTATGATAACAGCAGTGTACAACTGTTAGATTCTGCATCCTATACAACAAGGTTCTGAACCTCAGGATGGCTGTACTCAATTTGAATAGAGTCAACTTGAATTTTCTCCCTCACATAATAAAATCACATCACAAAATTTTGAAAAATAGAAATGAGATAATCCCACCACCTAATACATTATATAGCAACTTATTTTCATCTAGTCTTTTATGTGCAGGTTTTCAATATAACTGGAATTAGCTGTGTGCACAATTGTACATTATCCAATCCATATCCAAGCACAGGTGTTTTTCATAACGTTCATAGCCCTGGGAGTGGCCCCATCAGATGCCAAGAAGGGATGGATTTACCAGTTTACTGAACCACTTCCTTGTGGTTGGACCATCAGGCTGTTTCCAATGCTCTATTATTAGGGAGAGCAAGAAGGGGGATGAGAGCATATAGCTTTTCCCATATTATGAATAATTGCTTTAAGACAGACTCCTGGAAATAGAATTTGGGGCTAGAACAGTAGGAACTGTTTCATACCTCTTGATACGTAAGACTCATTGTGCCAGCTCCTACTGCCCAGTGTGCACGGCTGCCACCACAAGCACGCCAGCACCAGAGAGCCATAGGCATATTTGAGTTACTCGTTTTTGCTCGCTTTCGAGATGGAAAAGCTATATCACGGCCTTCGCCTGCACCACTTTGGTAGATGCCAACTTCTAAATTAAATGGCAGTTTCTTCTACAGCTAGAAAGACATTCAATCACAACAGCATTGAGTATTTACCTGTGTGACACCTTTTATGATAAATCAGCATGTGGTTCTGAGTGAATCTTGCACCACATTCATCACAGACAAAAGGTTTTTCCCCTGTATGAATTCTGAAAGTACAACATTCAGATGATAACTTAGGATGTATCTCAAAGCTCACTTTGCAATACAATTTGCACTCTAGCCTGCAAAGACGGTTATTCCAAGAGACCGAATGAGAACGGCTGAAGGGGAAGTACACAGGCCCATGACCTCCATCCCCAAGTTCGTTTCCACTGGAGGCCAGCTGGCTGCCGTGCTTCCCCGGGGGACGATGCAGGGCCCGGGCCAGCAGACACTCGCCTTTGCTCCCTCTCTTCACCACTGAATAGTACCATGCAGTATTTGCAAAGCTTTCTCATCAGAGTGATTGACCACAGACACCTTGGGGACTACGGCCGACCAAGCACCATGTGATCAAAACCATTACCAATGATTCCTAAGACTATGTAAGCAGTCCAGAAAGAACGGTTCTCAAAATGCTGAAAAAAGCTGGTTTCTAAGGAACGTGCATCAGCATTTGAGTTTCACAACTAGTATGAAGCAGCCATCAACCACGACTCACTGCGCACTTCCTATGCCATGGTTTTAACTGATCAGAGTAAAAAGATAATGAACACCATGCTACTACCCCAAAGACGCCCCAGCCTGACAATGGCAGGTCTAGAAAAGAGGAGAAACTGCTTCTCTGGATTTCAAGCATAAACAGTCAGCACTGGAAGGAAACCTATTTAAAAACCAGTGTACTCCACCTACAGGTCAAAAATTATGAACAGAAAACACTGTCCTCATTCTGAAGGTTAGACTAACCAGTGCCACTTTCCAAGCCCCGAGAACGAACACCTACAACCAGAGGAGTGTCCTAAAGCCCCAAGAGTCCTCTCACTGAGATCTTCAATGGGACCGTGGGGCCAGCTGGTCACAGGCCCAAGTTCTAAATGAAGAGTCAGGAAAAGAGCAATGAAGGTCATTAGCCCAACTGGCCCTCAAGTATAAGCATGGCGGGCACCGTAAGCTCCAGAGGCTACTCTGGGATTGGGAAAGCCTGGCCTGCAGTGGCCATGCGACAAGACTGGCGGGGCCTGGGTTCCATGTCCAGGCTTCTATGCTGGCACTGGGCACAGGGTGAGGGGGACAGCCATCAGCCTGGGGCCTGTAGGAAGGCTGAATAAAGAAGAGACACCTCTACCAAGGAAGAGAATTCACAGACATCCCAAAGTAGCCCCCCAATTTCTAGAGGCCACAAATTAAGAAGTGGAACGTCTGCCAACATAGCCACGCTGGTCAAACCCTAGAATGACCTCAATCTCTCCCCAGCCCCATCCCCAGAACACAAACGGGCCGCATGGCAGGCAAAGAGCACCCTTGCAGTGGCTCTGGCCGATGGCCCTGGCCCTACCTCATGTGGGTCTTCAGCGCCGAGGGCTGTGAGAACTTGGCCTCGCACTCGGTGCAGCCATATGGCTTGTGGCCTGTGTGCGTCCGCTCGTGCAGCCGCAGAGCCGTCTTGGAGCTCAGGCCCTTGCCACACTGCTGGCACTGGTGCCGCTCGCCGCCACCCTCATGCACCTGCACCACGTGCCGCTTGACATCCTTCTTCCGCTTGAACTTTTTGCCGCACAGCTCGCAAGGGAAGTGGCGCTCACTGCTGTGCACGTGGCGCTGGTGGCTCTTGAGGTTGCAGCGGTTGGCAAAGGTCTGGCCGCATGTGTCGCAGCGATGAACCACCTCAGTGGCCACCCCATGGTGGTGCCGGATGTGTTTCAGGAAGCTCTTCTCATACAGAAAGGCTTTTTCACAGATAGTGCACTTGAAGTTGCTCTTCCTCTTCTCGCCCTCCTCCTCCTCGTCGTCATCCTCCTCCGCACGGCTTGCGTCCTCCCTGCTGGCTGCTTTTGGTAGCTCCTGGGCCACCTCCACCCCAACTCCACCCTCCTCACGCTTCGTGACGGGCTCTACCTCTGCTCCCATGGCCTCTCGGCTGGGGTCCTGGGGGCTGCGGCAGTCCCCCATGTCGTCCTCGGCACTTTTCTGCTGCTCTCGCAGCCTTCTTGTGTATTTCTTTTTAGGGATTTCCACAAACACCTTTCTTCCGGCCAGCCTTCCACTGGCCCTTCTGATTTTTGGGTAGGGAGGCTTGATTGCATCTTTTTTCTTGTCAGGTTTCTCCTTGGACTTCTTAGGGGGCATATCTGGCAACATGCCATTGCTGATTGTCTCTACTAGGGGATCTGAGGAATCCCCAAGGCCATTAGTGAGAGGACTGTCCCCAGGGGAACTTGCCCTGGGGTCAGGAGCAACAGTGGCTTGGGAGCCACTGCTCCCTTCTGCCTCCTGAGACTCAGAGAAGTTCTGCAACTCCAGAAGTACAGATTCTAACATCTGTTTCTTCAACTGAAAACAAGTCTCCGACAAGTCCAGACATTTTAGTTTCTCAGCCATTTCCAGCATTCGCTGCACCCGATCTTCTTCTACCTGTACCTTTGCAGTGTACACAAATTCGAGAAACGAGGCAAAGTCAACAACTTGTACTTCATTTAGATAGACGTTAGTCCTCGTACCATCCACAGTCTTCTCATTAAGGAACATCTCCTTAAAGAATTTGCTGGTGGCTGCCAACACCGCCTTATGAGCCATGAACTCTTCACGGACGCCCTGGTACTCCACGCTGACAGTCACATCACACAGGTGACCAAGAAGGCGTAGTTGATGCATTTCATGCAGAAGGTTAAATGGTGAGGATTTGGATTCCAGCAGAACTGCACCACTTTCCATGTTTCTTCTTTCCAATAACAGCTCTGAAAACAGAAACAAGAATTATTCATGCCTGAGCAAACACCGAAGTAAAAAAGGATTAAAAATTAGGGTTATTTTAGGGGCACCTGGGTGGCTCAGTGGGTTAAAGCCTCTGCCTTCGGCTCAGGTCATGATCCCGGGGTACTGGGATCGAGCCCCGCATCAGGCTCTTTGCGCTGCATGGGGCCTGCTTCCTCCTCTCTCTCTGACTGCCTCTCTGCCTACTTGTGATCTCTGTCAAATAAATAAATAAAATCTTTAAAAAAAAAATTAGGGTTATTTTAGTTCTCTAAAGGATATCAACTGATTAACAACCAAAACTTAGCTTTCCTCATCTAAAGAGATAAATCACACTACTTCTTAGTGAGTTCTACAGTGAAGTCCTGGGGTGCCTGGGTGGCTCAGTGTAAGGTTAAGCCTCTGCCTTCAGCTCAGGTCATGATCTCAGGGTCCTGGGATCTAGCCCCGCATCAGGCTCTCTGCTCAGCAGGGAGCCTGCTTCTCCCTCTCTCTCTCTGCCTGACTCTCTGCCTGCTTGTGATCTCTGTCTGTCAAATAAATAAATAAAATCTTTAAAAATAAATAAATAAATAAATAAATAATAAAGTGAAGTCCTTATGCACCCTCAAGGTAGTATTTGTACACATACACAAAAAAAAAATATTACTATGATTTCTCCCAATGATAAACATAATTAACTGAAGTCATACTTAAAGAAATATATTACAGCAATAATCTGCTTATCTAGATCATTTTCTAACTTGCTTATAGACACACCTCAAAACCATAATAGAATTTACAGCAACAATAATACCTAGCTCTTTGACCAGGAAATCAAATAAGTAAAACAAAACACATGGCCACCAAACCTTAGAGGATCATGTCTGCCTTTGAAAACAACCAACTTGGGGAGACTAGGTGGCTCAGCTGGTTGACTGTCTTTGGCTGGGGTCATGATCTCAGTGTCCTGGGATGGAGTCCCACATCAGAGTCTGCTTATCCCTGTCCCTCTGCCCCTTCCCATGCTGGTGCGCGCACGCTCTCTCTCTCTCTCATAAAGAAATAAAAATAAAATGAAATAAAATAAGAAAGAAAACAACCAACTTGGGAGCCTGGGTGGCTCAGCTGGTTAAATGCCTGCCTTCAACTCAGGTCATGATCCCAGAGTCCTGGGATCAAGCCCTGTATTCCATTCCTCTCATAGTGGGGAGCCTGCTTCTCCTTCTGCCTACTGCTCCCCTGCTTGTACACCCACGCATGCATGCTCTCTCTCTCTCTCTCTGACAAATTAATAAAATCTTAAGAAAAGAAAACAACCAACTACAACTACTTTCCACAAGGAAAACTTGATAAAAGAAAAAGTAGTCCATAATCCATGGCCATTTCCAGCACCCCTAGACACCTCATAATTGAATTATTGTTACTCTATGAGAATAATTTCACAAGCTGTGCTACCTTGAACAAGTAACTTAATTTCTCTGAACCACAGTCTGCTTCTCTGTAGAAAGATGGCAGAGCCCATGAGGCTCCAGTGAGTACAAACATGCCAAGTGCTTCAGCTTCACCTGAGGTTTGTAAGCTACTTGTTACTGGCTTCCCATACAGGAGCCCTAGGTGCTATTATTGCTATTACTTTCCCCATTTCACAAAAGAGGAACTGACAAGATTAAGTGGTTGGGGTAGGGCTTGAGCCAGGGACTCCAGACTCACAGTGAAACTGCTCAGCACACCCCTCACCTAAGCAGTGCCAAATGCGAAGAGCTGCTTTTCCTCCCCAGATCTTTCCATGGATGGAAACTGCAGATTTCACTCCCTACTCCAAGGTATCCTTTCCCTGGTTTCCGTGGCCCCCTGCACCAGCATGGGTCACTTCTCCTTTCCTGGAGCTACTCTTTCCTCAGACTCCCTATGGGCTTTCTCAAGATGCACCCCAACCCTATGCTCTAGAATCTACCTTCGTTTACCCAGTACGTTTTGGCTCCTAAATCTCCACCCCTGTCCAAAGTACCTGTCCTCCTTCTATCCCCCTTTAGCCGGATCTTAGATGTTGCCTCAGACTCAATATATCTAGGGCAGAATTTGTCTTCATCTTCCCTGGAAAACCATCCTCACCTCTACCCAGTTTACCAGTCCCACCAGTGATAGTTTCCAGTACCTGGGGCTACAGTTGGCTTCCTACAGCCACCAGCCACCCCAAAACATGAAAAAGACTGCCCTCTGAGAGTTCAACCATAACAAGAACATCCAGGAGGCTTGAACAGTCACCTGAAGACTCCCCACAGTCAACTGAAAACGCCCACCAGCCCAAATGGGTAAGGCAGAGGATGGGCGGTACACTAGGCCAAGGGCCATCACTGATTTCAGCCCCAGCCTCGGAGAAATGGCTGCAGAAGGCTCTCTCAATCTAATGCCCATCCTCACCAGTAGCCCTCCACCGCCTCAAACCTCTGCCAACCGGGCCCTCAAGCAGACGTGCGAAACTACAGGCGGCCGGACAGCGATTTCTGAGTCAATCAATAAAGTGGTTGCTGAGTACGATTTCCCATCCTGTCTGAGCACAGGAAGGGAAGGCAGTGATCATGGCGACAGGAATCCTCTGGCCTGGGTGACAGCTGCATCTCCCACCGTAATTGGCTGGCGCCCGGCCGCACCTCTGTCCCCGGGCATCTCCCCTCCGTGGCCGTTCTCCCAGGCTCCTCCGCACTAAGGAGGGTGCGGCGCTCCCTCCCGGCTGCGTCCGGTCGGCTTCTTGCTTGGATGGCGCACGCCCCCGCCCCCTCTGTCCCTCACACCTCCAAGGGACATACGCTCCCTCTGCAAACGGATCCGGTGCCTGCTGGGCCGCGGGCATCCAAGGCGCCCGCGAGATCGGGCCTGGACCCCGACCCCGGGCCGCCCGGGGCTCCTGCGCCCCCGAGGTCCGCCGCTTCTCCGGGAAGGCAGGCGCGGCCGGCCCGCTCGCCAAGCCTGGACAAGTCGGGAAGCAGCGGCTGGGGCGATAAGCCCCGACTGCTCGTGGGCCGCACACTCACCTCCCAGCCGGCGTTGCCGCCGCCGCCGCCGCCGCCGCCGCCGCCACCGCGCGTCCACCGGACCAGGCCCCCGGGGACCGACGGCTGGCTGGGCGGGGCGGGACAACAGCGCGGGCGCCGCCGATTGGCCGCAGCGGGCCAGCCTCGCCCCCAGGAGGCCCCGCCCCCTCCCGTGTCTAGGGGTGGGGGCTGCGCGCGCACGTCGGACTGCAGAGGCAGTTCGGGCAGAGTTACGTGATTCGACAGATGCTTGGAGCCCAAGTCCACGCTGGATTGCGTCACCAGCCGCTAGTCAAGGTTTGCGCCTGCGCAGAAGACAGCGAAGGCGGTTCCACGGCTGTTCTTGGAGCGGCAGGGGCGGAGCCGGGGCAGCCCCAGAAGGTCACGTGAGTGGGGGAGGGGTGCGTGGTCACTTTCGGCCTTGTCTTTGGTAGCTTGCCGGTGGCAGTTGTAGTCCGGGTGCTACACGTAGTCTGGAGCGTTGTCCGCCACTCGAAGAAGGGGAGGATCTACAACGCCGGCCGGCACCGGGAAGGAGCTGGCGTTCCGCATGCGTCCTGGGACTGGCCGGTGGCGGACAAAGCGCTTCCACGTGCTGCAGGACGGGTTTGGCGAGGGGCGGGGTGCTCCGCGGGCATTCTTCCCGCAGGGTCGCGGCCAGGTTGGTCCAGGCCCAAGAGCGCCGAGACCCCACCTCTCACCTTGCTTCAGCGCACCGTGTAGGGTCCCGGGAGTCTGCAGCCACGCACGTGGATTGAGTGGTCATTGTGGAGTTTCCCAAAGACCCAGCCGCCCTTAGGTGGAAAGAAGTCATCTTTGAATCCTTCAGCCCAAAACCTTGCTGCTTCCACGCATCCTTGTGCACTCTTAATCAAAATCCCGCTCTGGAAGATTTGCCTTAAATTAAACTACCAGTTCTCGGTTAATCCGGCCTGACTTCCCGCTGCAAGCCAACGGCTAAAGATTTGCGAGATCCTGTTGCTCACTGCGGCCAGCCTTGCACTGGGCGGCGTCTTACCCTCAGGGTGTGTCGGTAACGTTTAGGACTATAAAACGCAGATTAAAAATAAGACGCTTAACTTTTTATTTTCTTCTCATTTTTGAGCATATAGTTTAGAAAAGTGATCATTGTAAGTATTCTCTCTTTGAGATATACCTAATTCCTTTTAAAGACTAGCTAGGCCCTGAGTCAGCTTTATGATCCAGAACCTAGAACAGCTTTGTTCAAAGGTTCCCGGAGCCATCCGTTCGCAGTGCAAGCATCCAGAGAGAGAGGGCCCAGTCTCCCAGTTTCCTAGGAGACTAACTTTAATGGGCGCTTTGTTCCAAAGTTGAACAACTAACTCCTGTCATAAAGGTATGAGAAGTGTGTTTTTACTCTGGATAAACCAAGTAGATGACCTAGATAGTCATCCCACTCACCAGGTAGAGAGCATGAACTATGTGTGATCAGTAGTAGTCTCTAGTCTTCTTACTGGAGCACTAGTTATTACTGTTTACATTGAGGCAGATTGTACCTGGTTAGCTAACATGAAAAGGGTGAGATTTCTTTCTTTGTCAATTGCCTGTGATGCATGTTACATTCTGGTTTAAGGTGTATTCAATAATACAAGTGTTTTCTTTACTGCCTTTATAGAGATTAGGGGAGATTTTATTTTCAATTTTATCTCCTCAACAGGAGCCAGCTTCCCACACATAGTAGGTACTAAGTCAGTATTTGAAGAGTGAAAGAGAGGCATTTTTGCTTAGGCACACTCCTGTTTGTAGCCCATGATTCCAGGAAATGGGTATGAACACAATTTTCACTTGTGGCCCCAGATCCAGAATAATTTTTTATTTTATGATTTTGTTTTACATTGTTAAATGGTGATTTGCATCTTCACTTAAATCTTCAGTGCTTTTTGGCCATTTGTGTATCTCCTTTGGAGAAATTTTTATTCATTCAGATCCTATTTTATTTAGTTATTGTTCTTTTTATTATTGGTTATAAGAGTTCCTTTTATATTCTAGATGAAAGTCCCTTATCAGATATATTTTGTGAGTATTTCTTTTTACTTTCTGGATGGTATCTTTTGAAGCACAGGGGTTTTTAACTCTGACGGACTCCAGTCTATTTTTTTCTTTCTTGCTTTTGGAAACTGTGGCCTATTCCAAGGTCATGATGAGTTATCCCTGCTTTCTTCTAAAAGTTTTAGCTCTTACATTTAAATTTGATACATTTTGAGTTAACTTCTGTATACATATGAGGTAGAGGTCCTGCTTAATTCTAATTGCAGGAGATTATCCAGTTGTCCCAACATTTGTTGGAAAGACTGTTCTTCCCCCATTAAACTGTCTGGCCTTCCTCTCAAAAATCATTTGACTGTGAATGTCACCATTTACTTCTGGACTCTGTTCAGTTGATCCACAGGACTGTCCTCAGTGTCTCGGTTACTGTGTAGTTTTCCTTTTTCATGGAGAGGTTTTAAAATTCTTGTTGATTTGCCAGTCTTTTCTCTTGGATTTCTTCTGCTGATTTTAGCTCAGGAAACACTTCTAAATATAAAGTACAGAGAACAGGAAGAACAAAAGTGCAGAGATGGTGCCCAGAGCACCTACAGTGTCCAGAACAGGCTGCACATGTGGCTCTGGGATTCCTGGTAGCCAAAGAGAAAAAGGCCATAAATCTTTGTCTACAGAAAGAACAAGGCAAATTTAGTTTGTTCAGAGGAAGTTTTACATACAGTGTGGGAAATATATGTCCTAAAGAGCATTTTTAAGGTGAACTGACCTCCATGTTCTTCTCCATCATCATTTTCATCTTTTCTCTCTTCTTCAAATTTGCATTAAGTGAATTTGCTCCCTCCTCTTCACAGCCAGCAGATTCCCTATGATTGGCTCCTGCTGATCCAGGGTCTGGTGCTGCCCCTGTGTTCTTCCAGGTACATCTGTTTCATCATGTCTTGCCCCTGATCAGCTGGTAAGTGGGACCACCACCCAGCACACTGGCTGCAGTTTTTGTCTTGTCTGGATTCATGTATTTTTCTGTAGAAAAACAAGATGTAACTGTAGTGGATAAACACTCATTTACATGAACTGGGAAACTATAAGAAATAAGGTAAACATTGGAATGAGATGTAATGCACAGCTCACAACCCCTATGTGGGAATCAAGACTCAAGGGAGAAACAGGCTGATGAGAGACCAGTGGGTTCCAGATTAAAAAAAAAAAAAAAAAAAAAAAAAAAATTACTCTTTCTTAACCACAGGATTTGAGGCAAACAGCTCACCCAGTCTGTCAGTGCATGCCTCTCTAAGAGCCCCTGGACAGGTGGAGGCCTTGGGAATATCTCCCATCACCGTGGTGTTAGACACAGTAAAAGAATGTGCTTTAGTGGGTTAGTGGTACCAGCTCCTTGGTATTTAGTGTCCAAACATGGCAGTTCCTTGGGGGAGAACCTAAAACCTACAGAGATGGGCAAGAAAGTGGCATATACCATTCAGAGACCTCCTGGGTATAGAGCAGCGGCTCTGGGGTGGGCACAAGACAGGCTGCTGGAGTAGCTGCACATCTGTCTCAACCTGAGTGGTGGTTACAAGTGGGTCTGTTACTAAGCTTAATGTTTGTTTTGTGTAGTTTTCTGTATCTGTGCTTTATTTTTCAGTAAAAAGAAAGTAAAAGGAGATAAAGAAGGCATGCTTACTCCTCTCTACCGTGGAACATGTGGCCACTTCTCTACTTGGTCTTTTTTTTCCCACACGGTAGTTATTGAGTCACTCAGATGACCAGCAGGGTCTCTGCAGTTACATTATAACCCCACTTTGTTCCCGCAAGCGAAGCAAAAGGAATGGTATGTGTCACCTTGAATTGCTGACCCTGCCAGGAGCCAAAGATCTTTCCCAAGTTAGGCTGTAGAAACAAGATTTGAAAAATTCCAGCAAAAGAGCCAACTATGTAATAACTTGACAATCCTTAGAAATGGAGGCTTAAATGCAGCAACTGTCGTTTGAATTCATGGCCAAGTTTGCAAGAAATCTGGAAAATCTCTGGGGTCCAGAAATAAAGAGGGAGCTCAATACGAAGCCTGTTGGTGAGTGAGCTGCACTGCCCTGCAAGGGGATGTGGATCTGGTCTTGATAATAGAGCTAGGAGTCTGGATTTAGACACACACACACAAATACACATACACACACATAGTCTGAAAAGTAAGAACAGTGAAACCTTGCATAAAGCTGAGACTCAGAAAGCTGAGAACCATACGCTCAATGAAAACAGTAGTTTAGAGAAAACAAAATCTATCAGCATAGAGAATCAAGTAGTTGTTGAGTTTACCCTGAGTTAGGGGTGTAAAAGTCTCCCCTGAAGGTTTATAACTACGGGCCTGCCTCTGCACATGGAGTTGTCGTTCAAGTTATGCTGTCCTGAGACTTGGGAACCCATTAGCTTGGAAATTAACAGAAAGCCTGGTCTCTGGCCAGAAACACTCCAGGAGCACCTGTAGAAGCAAATGCAAAACTGCTCTGGGGGAATGGACAAGGGAGCAAGATTCCTGAGCAAGTGGATGCCAGCGGTGGAACAGACAGCAGGTTGGACCTGTAAAAACTTTACTGGGACTTTCAGATTCCACCATAAATATGTTCACATTGTTTAAAACAAAAGGAAGACTTAAATATGTGAGAATAAGATAAAGAATAAGCAGATATTAAAGAGGACTAAATAAAACTTCTGAAAGTTAAAATATACTCACTGAAATCAAAAGCTGCGTTGAGGTAAACAGCAGGTTTGGCACAGCTGAAGAATTACTGGGCTGGAAACAGACCTAAGGATATTACCAAGAATGCAGTGGAGACACAGGTGGTGGGAGATAGGAAAGAGAGGTTAAGGAAGATAGAGGAAAGAATAATAAAGTCTAATATATTCCCAGTAGGACTTGAAGAAGGAAGAAAGACTGAGAGGCAAGAGTCAAAGAGATACTGGCTGATAATTTTCCAGAACTAAATAAAGAATTTCTCAGGTTTGGGAAGGATGGATAAAAATAAATTTATATTTAATCACAATATAATGAAACTACAGAACGACAGAACCAAAGAGATCTTAGAATTATCCAGAGACAGACCAGAGAGGACTGAGTAAAATTATCTAAGATCGTAAAAAGAAGCGTGTGATCTGACAAGAGTCATGTGGAGGGCCTCCAGATCAAGGTAAGGAGACAGGCACCCATAAATTCAGCAGCAGAAATGCTGAAGAGCAAGTAGCAGCCTTCTTTATGGAAATGAAAAAGGATGAATTGTAAATGAACAGTAAAACAAAATTCCCCATTCAAGAATTGAGATTTTTCTTCCCCCCAGTTTTCCTAGTTTCTGGTCTTATCCCATGTGTGATAGTTAATTTTGTTCCAACTTCACTGGCCTAAGGGAGGCTCTGATAGCTGGTAAAATAGTATTTCTGCATGTGTCTGCAGGGGTAGGAGAAATTAGCATTTGGTTCCGTAGACTGAATAAAGAAGATCCACCTTCACCAATGTGGACAGCATCATCTAATCCACTGGGCCCAAGTGAAACAAAAAGGCAAAGCGAGGGCCAATTCTCTCTCTTCTTGAGCCAAGACGTCCATCTTCTGCCTTCGGAGCTCAAAGCTCCTAGATCTTGGGCCTTTGGACTCCAGCATGTACACCATTGGTCTCTGACCTCAGACTGAATGATTCCCTGGCTTTCCTGTTTCTCACCTTGCATCCAGCAGAGTGTGGGGCTTGGCCTCCAGAGCTGCATGACCCAATTCCTCTCATGAATCTCCTCTTATTTATCTCAATATATCTAGCTACTCTTTCTCTGGAGAGCATGGACTAACACCAGAGCAAATCCACCATTCCCTATCCTCTAACTACCTTGACCTTGGGCAGTTCCTCTTGCCCCCCCACCCCCCATTTTAACTCTGTCACTTTCTGACCCTATCTGAAAATTCTTGGCACTAAGATATACTCTCAGGACAGAAAACCTATTAAATCATGGCCTCAATTAATTCTCCAAAGTTTTCAAACCACTACTTCTTGAAATATGTGTCACATTTTCTCATATGAGACTATTACAATGCATTCAAATTTATCATTGAAAGAGGTTTCCTTTTTAATGAATCTACATTACAGTGTAAAAATTCTTACGGTTTTTATTAAAATTTGATTTTATATTTTTATGTATTTTATATTTTTTATTATCTTCAAATGAATGGTGCAAGTTCAACTTCTTATAAATACAACATTAGATGATAATTCATTCACTTGCCTACTGTAAGATTCAAAATAAGAGTCCAACCCGCCGGTTCTAAAATCAAATTATAAGTCTCAGCTCTCTGGTGATGAAGCAAGTATTTCTATCTGCCATTTAAACATCTTATCTTTTTTGCTGGTTCTTCATTAAGCAATTCCAACAGTAAGTCAAAATGAGTGGAAGTTTAAACCCTGACAAAACCTGCCGTAACTTACTGTGAACACAGACTCTCTCTCTCTCTCTCTCACACACACACACACACACACACACACACACACACACGAGTCCCTACCATGAGTGTTGCAGGCAGCTCACTACAGAACCTGCACAGCTCTCTGCAGAACCCACATTCATGGGGCTTCCCCTAGTGTGGCTTCCACTGTGCCTGGCACACTGCACTTTGTGACAGAAAGGACAAGCCTGGAGGATTTCCTCTTTCTGGGCCCCCAGAGGACAAGACACTCTCCTGATACTTTGTCAGAGGACATTGGGATGAGAGCTGCTTTCCAGGCAGTTGGAGGACATTGATCCCAACTGCAGTCATTCAGTCGCTCAGGACTGCCCAGACTGCCTGGTTCTCCAGGCTCTGGGGTCTGAAGAGTGCAGCCATGACTGCATGGGCCTCCCCAGCAAAGCCTAGAAGCTCCCTCACCACCTTGGTAGCAGCCCCCACCTGCTGGGCTCCCTTCCATCTGCCCACAAGGCACATCTAGTTTCCATGCTCCTCCCACCATGCCCTTTGCCTCTGGGCACTCTAGTTGCCCACCTGCTGACAAGGCTCTGTCCACACATGTGCCACAGTTTTCTCTTGGTAGGAAACATCTACTTTTCCCATCCCTGGCCCCCAGACCTTGAGGCCCCACCACTCACACAGCTGGTGTTCTGCGATGTTCCTCCAAACCTTCCATTGGCTCTCATTTCTTCCCAAATATCCAGCAGACCCTGGCACTCAGGTCTCTCAGCTTCCTCTCTTTCAGTGCAATTTTTCTGATTCAGTTTGTGCCCTGTAAATAAATTGCAGAAATGAGGCAAATTCATCAATGCAAATGTCATCTAAAGCAATCTATCTGTTAATGTCTGGTGTCTCATTTCTGAGACAGTCCTTGAAGCAGCTGCTTGAAACAGCTAAGATACTCTGTGGACCAGAACAGCTGCCAGGGTCCCCAGGTGAGCAAGGTGCAGCATCACAGCCCGCGATCCCACAGATCCCACGATCGCCCCAGCCCACAGCGGTAAGCAGGACACTCAGAGGATCCAGTCAGCAGCATTATGACTCATGAGCTGTTGCTGCTTCTCCATCTGGTCAGAGGAAAAACTAATAAGCAGAACTGAACAGGAGCAATTGAATACAATGCTAATGACCACCATTTAGCTCTTTTTGTTCGGGGGTGAATTACAGCATGAAAAGGACTTGTTGCCCTTGTGAAAGCAGTGTGCCCTGATGGAAGGGCACCTGGGGTCAGTGAGCCTGGAAGTTGTGTGGCCTAGGATGATGGCTCGGCTTGCCTAGGCCACAGGCTCCTCCTCAATGCAGGGCAGATTCTTCTGGGCCCTCCCCAAGCTACCTGCACACACCTGCTCCCACTGGGTGTGGACAGGAGTCAGTGACCTCAGGGAAGTGGGCTAGCCACTGGGCACAGTGAACACCCAATAGCGACAAAGCAATTCCACTGACTGTCCCCACCCTACTTTCTAGCTTCTGATTTAGATAAACCTACGTATAGTCTCTGCTATCTTTGTTTCAGCTTAAAAAAAAAATATGTGGCTGAACTCTGATCATTCTAGAACATCTCTGCCCTCCTCCCACACCTGTTGGCTCCTCCTCCTTCCACCCACATGCAGCCTTGGTGTTCACCAGGAAGTGGACCCCACAGTCACTCCCCTTCCTCAGGAGGATTTCCTGATGCCATCTCAGTTTCTACAGGATGGGATTTACCCTAGCTATGTGCGCTAAGGATGTGGCCTTTCTGCAATCCAGGACTGCTCCTGCTCCTACCCCATCCAGGACCTTCCCTTTCTCCTACACACATAGGTCCCCTCCCTCAACCTCCCCCCAAACTGGTCCTAATTCTCAGGTTAATAAAAATGAAAATAAGACCAAAATGCATTTCATGCTTACAGTGGGTGAGCCACAATGCCAAGTACATTGCTAGCATTACTCAATTCTCACAAAACTCTGAAGGGGTAGTATTTTTAGCCTTTTTTGCAAATGAAGGAACTGTAAGGCACAGAGGATAAGGATCTGAAGTGCCAGAGCCAGAAATCAATCCACAGAACCAAGAAGCTCCAGAGTGCAAGCTCTACCCAGATCATAAGGCTTCCCAGCTCCAGTAAAAATCCAAAGGGAGCTGGAGAGGGTGTGATTAAATAGCCTCCGAAAAGTGCCACATCTTCGGTTTGTGTGAATTCAAAAGTGAACACTGAGAAGTGTGGTTTGTGCAAGAGCCCAGGAACTCAGCCCTTCTCTGGCCATATCACCGCCATCTCTCACCTCTACACTCCTGGGCACTGAAGCCAGGGTTCCAGTCCGGCAATGGCTGCACAGCCCCACAGCACAGGCCATTTGCACATCCTGGCCTGATCTTTCCTCTTCCCCCACTTAATTCCCACATATCCCTTCAGCCTCCATTCAGTTGTCTCCTCCCCAGGAAAGCCAAGCGCCCTGTGACAGAGCCCCATTCCATAGGCTCAC
Source organism: Taxidea taxus jeffersonii (assembly GCA_003697995.1). Taxonomy (NCBI): domain Eukaryota; kingdom Metazoa; phylum Chordata; class Mammalia; order Carnivora; family Mustelidae; genus Taxidea; species Taxidea taxus. Next base: position 11,104 of record RCUC01146761.1, on the reverse strand, counting down.
AGTTCCAAGTACCACTCAGTAGTCTTACACATGACAAGTGTGATGTAGTACTTATTTGGTGATCATTGGATTACAATCTTCCTCCTCCAACTAGGCTGTGGGGTTTACGAGCACAGAATGGTGAAGCCCTAGCAGCTAGCTCTACATCCTGGCACCTAAGTCTTTGCTAAATGAATGAATGAGTGAGTGAATAAATCAAAGAATGACCACTCATTTGTCTCTTGCACAGGGCCCCCCAGGCTGCCAGCTGCCTCCGGTGTCATCGGTTCCCTGAAAATTTCACAGCAGTTGCCACGCAGCTTCCCAACCTTTCCTATCCTCATAACCTCCTCATTCTTTTGCTAATGGCTGGTCTGTCTAATTGACAGACTTGACTCTCAGTGCTGTCCTGGACATGGTGATGTGGGAAATGGGCATTGTCTTAGGCCCTAAAGAAGCCAAACTGGAGAAAACTACATGATTTCAGGTGACTATTTCCGGCTTCTCCTGGCTGAATTCAGTTCCGATGCACTGAGCAAGAAGGAAGAAACACTTATCACACAGCTTCATTTCATTTCCCTAATGCCAGAGGAACACATTCAATGCACCTACTATGTGGGAGGCTGTTGAGGTTCTCTGGAGCCCCAGTGGCAGAAGGGGTTGCTTTGACTTTCACTGAGGACTACTCCATATGGCAGCGGTGCTCCTGTCACTTGGGATTCAGATTATGATCACAGATCAGAGTTTCTAGGATTCTAAACCAGATGATATCTGCAGAATGCCTAACTGGCAGCCGCACAGTGCATCTGTAATAAGCACTTTTCTAAACTGATGCACAATTCTGGCAGAATCTAATTGAAAGTTATGGATCTCCTTTCTGGAAAAAAAGCTACCATATACACATAGGTCATTTTGCACATAGTTTCAGAGTCTTCACAGGCCTCCAGAGGCCCATCTGCTAAAGGAAAAGGAGGACCAGTTCTCAGGCTAATCTCCTCTTTCAGCAGATATTAATTTGTGGGTTATTTTTAAGTGTTTAAACGTTAAGAGAGTTATATGTCTAGGCCAAAGTTTGCTCCTCCTTAAAGTTAACCTCAGCTCACTTCCAAACGTCCTTCCATCCTCCCAGCTTGCAACAATGACAGTCACATCAGACCTCTCTCCACTGGACTCTCAGGTGGAGACCACTGATGTATTCTCTCAGAGCATGCTAGTTGGTAGCACAGCTGAGCCCACAGAGGGACAGTTTCTACACAAGGATCCGTAAAGATCTCTAAGATGTAGTTTGTTGGAAGTTTTTGGTTTGATGATCTTGATGGCTTTGAGTGGAATTGGAGTTGTGGAAGTTGCTGGTTTTAGCTGTCCTAAGCTCATCTCACACAGGCTCATGAGCTTCTTCCTGTGCTCACCAAGAACAGCAAGGTGTTGGCAGTACAGTCCCAGTTTTGCCAGCAACAACTGCGTGACTTCCAGCTCACCATAGGCATTGAGAAAAACAGGTGAAGGAAGCTCTAAGCACTAAAGATGAAGGAAAGGTCATCTGCCTTTTAAAAACACTTTTTAGGGGTGCCTGGGTGGCTCAGTGAGTTAAAGCCCCTGCCTTCAGCTCAGGTCATGATCCCAGAGTCCTGGGATCGAGCCCCGCATCGGGCTCTCTGCTCAGCAGCAAGCCTGCTTCCTTCCTTTCTCTGCCTGCCTCTCTGCCTATTTGTGATCTGTCAAATAAATAAATTAATTTAAAAAAATAAAAAATAAATAAATAAAATAAATAAAAACACTTTTTATCTTTAAGGCACTGCTCCTTGAAGATCTTTATATCTTTTTACAATGCTTCTGGACTGCTTCTTTCTTTTGTATTATAAGGAAATATATATAACAACAACTTCACCAACTGAACCAAGTTTAAGTGTGCACTTTGGGGCATCAAGTACATTCACAGTATTCTATAGCCATCACCTCCATCCATCTCTAGAACTTTCTCACCATTCCAAACTGAAATTCTGTTCCCATTAACAATAACTCCCCAGTCCCCCTCCCCCAGGCAATGGCGACCACCATTCTACTTTCTGTTCTATGAATCTGACCACTCTAGGGACCTCATCTAAGTGGAAGTATACAAACTGTGGCCTTTGGGATCTGACTTATTTCACTTAGCACAAGTTCATCCATGTCATAACACCTGTCAAAATTTCATTATCTTTTAAGTGTAAATAATATTCAAATGTATGTATGTATATACTGGTCTTGTTTATCCATTTATCTGTTGATAGATATTTGGGTTGTTTCCATGTTTTTGCTATTGTGCATATACTGCTATAAATATTGGTGTGCAGGTATCTGAATTCCTGTTTTCAGTTCTTTCAGGTATATATTTAGAAGCAGTATTGTTGGATCATATGGTAATTCTGTGTTTCTAATTTCTCTACATCTTCAACAATGGACTGATGCATTTTTAAGCAAGAGATTTTTGCACATATATAATCTTTTCCACATGATATTCTTAATAGTTTTATCAAAACTCTCAGTACTCTTAATAGTTAAAAAAAAAAAAGTTCTTAGTGTTCAGGATTTGAGCCCAAATAAAATGTCTCCAAGAAAAGCCGATCTGATAATTCATGGCATGAGATGGGGAACATACTAATAAATGACACTTTATTTTGAAAAGAGTTCAAGTTCCATTAAGAGTTATAAATGCATATATCTTCTCATCATGAGCATCACATTCAGATAAGTATAATCCAGCCATCACATTTACATAAATTTAATCTGTCTTTTAAATCAACTTTGCTTCTACATGGAATGTCAAAAAGGGTGATGCACAACTTTTTATAGAAAATTTTCAAATAAAACCTTGCTGTAACACTACTGCAATCTTACTATCAAGAATCTTATGTAAGTATTTAAAACACCACATGAAGTATTTAGAATCTGCTAGAAGTCTAAATAGACATAAAAACAACAAACGTGGGGGTGCCTGGGTGGCTCAGTCATTAAGCGTCTGCCTTTGGCTCAGGTCATGATCCCAGGGTCCTGGGATGGAGCCCCGCATCAGGTTCCCTGCTCGGCGGGAAGCCTGCTTCTCTCTCCCCAACTCCACCTGGTTGTGTTCTCTCTCTCTCTCTCTCTCTTCCTCTCTCTCTCTCTCTCTGTCAAATAAATAAATACAATCTTTAAGACAACAACAACAACAACAACATATGTGGACAAGAGCAGCTAGGATTCTGTATTCCATGTAAGATAGCATTCACTGCCAGAAAGACTTCTTCAGTTGGGTGTCATAATATCTTTCTTTAGTGCTTGACCAAGTGAAGAAACCAGATATGACTATCATAAATTTTATATTCAGTTCCCTTTAGAAATGCCAGATAATCAGGTTCAAAGGTAGAAATTATGTCAAAAAATTCTTTACAGAATTTTTGGAAATTCTTTAAAGAATTTACAAAAAATACTTACAAAAAAGAATTTACAAAAAATTCTTTACAGCATTTTTGGAAATCAGTAAGAAAAAACCAACAACCCAATACAGAATTAGCAAAGAACACAGACAATTCACATATAGGTGTACAAATAGCAGAGATTTCACTGACAAATGAAATAGTATAAAATGAAATAGTATAAAAATTAAATAGTATAAAAACAATGACAGACCAATATCTAGAAAGAGTGTTCAAGGTTAAACACAACGTTTGATGCGGCACAAGTATGCATGGGGAATGAAAACTCAGGGTCAGTTAGGGAAAAAAAAATCTATCCACGGAACTGTCCTTATCCGTTAGCTATCCTGAAGAAATATAAGGATGTGAACAATTTTCACGTAACGGCATTCACTGGAATGCATTTATATTACTAAAAATTTAGAAACAAAGTACTTACCCACAAGGAGAGGACTGAAAAATTTACATATACCTATGCATTGGTTTATTATGCAGTCATTGAAGTAACGTTTAAAATTATTTACTGGAACTAGTGGTAATTATTACACAATGTATACATTTACAAAATATGCTATAAATGGAATTTTGTCAGCTATTACTTCCAGTAAACCTGGAAAACCTTGAGGGAATGCTCACTTTATCATAATGAGTAAAGAAAATTACACTATTCTCATAAAAAATGATCTGATTTAAAAAACAAATCTAGGGGCACCTGGGTGGCTCAGTGGGTTAAAGCCTCTGCCTTCGGCTTAGGCATGATCCCAGAGTCCTGGGATCGAGCCCCGCATCGGGCTCTCTGCTCAGCAGGGAGCCTGCCTCTCCCTCTCTCTCTGCCTGCCTCTCTGCCTACTTGTGATTTCTGTCTGTCAAATAAATAAATAAAATCTTTAAAAAAAATAAAAAACAAATCTATAAAACTAGATGAGAGGGAACTGTACTGAACTCTACACTAGGGAAACGAGCGCTACGGCCCCGGCCCCGCCCACCAGGACACCGCCCAGCCACTCACCCCAGCCATCCGAGTCCACCCCGCAGGCCAGGCCACGCCCCTCACGGACTCTCACCACGGAAATGCAGAGCAGGCGGCTCACTGCGCTTTGGCTGTCGGGAAGTCGGCCCAACCCTGCCGAGACCTCTCCTTTTCAGGAGTCCTCGGAGGGCAGGAGGCCGAACTGGGGCGCTGGGTCACGTGGGGCGCGCCGCAGCAGGTGTCCGGTGTCAGGCCGCCTTCCAGTTCGTCCTCCGTGGTCGCCGGATGATGATGTTGGCGCCATCCCAGAGACCCGGGAAGTCTCGCTAAGGTGCGGGAGCTCTTGGTTCGGAGGGCGGCTGCGGGCAAGGGCGCGGGTTTACAGGGGTCTCCAAGTAGTAGGCCAGTCAGGCGTCGAGGCCGCGGCGGGGTGTCGGTTCTTGGGAAGGAACGACGGCGCCGCCTAGTGGGTGATTTTCTTAACGTTTGGATTCCCAGGCTTCCAAAGACCAAGAAGTGGGTTATATTCCAGATGAAATGAAGCATATTTACACAGCTTGGGGGCCAAAGTTTGAATTTCGGCACCCGTCTTAGATTTGGGCAGATCATTAGAACTTTAAGTTATTTCTCACAAGGTTAATTGGTGACTTAAATTTTTTAAATGTGTATTTTTTTGAGACCCCAATATGTTTCAGTGAAACATCTACCTAGAGCCTTCATTGTGCTAGGTCAGGCTCAGGTTGGCTGCTCTGTGGGGAGCAGTGAGGCCTCTCATCGTGGATACATGCAACTTGAATGCCCTTTACACCTGCCTGCGAAAAAATACTCCTAATTCTTAAATGAGATTTTAATCGAAAAAGCAAACCATGCACACTATAAAAATGGAGAGTCTGAGAGAATATACAACACCAAATGCCTTGTCCCTACATTAAGACCCTAAAATCCAAACCGTAAGGACAGCTATCATTAAGTTTTTGCCAATCCTTCCAGAAAGCCCACACATACAGAGCAAGCCTAAAAGGAATCTCATTTTTTTAAACATGAAAATCAATTTTCTCAACTGTAAAATAAGGTTGGAAATAGCGCAAAACACCTGGAATAGTTCTTGGAATGTTGATTGCACTGCCTGTGATAACTACTGCTAATATTCTACAAAGATTTTAAATTTTTATCTCCAAGATTTCATGTCATTCATACCATGTACAGGTCTGCCTCTTATTATTTTCAAGGCTGCACAATAATCCATTCTGTGGGAATATTATAATTTGCTGAATCTCTTAGTGTTGGACCTTTGAGATGTTTTCACGATTATCACAAAGACTGCTATGATGAATTATCTTGTATGAAGATGTGGTGTGTGTTTATGGCCATCTGCAAAATATTCATAGAGTTGACCCTTGAACAACAGGGGGTTAGGGGCACTGACCCCTCTATAGTCAAAAATCCACATACAACTTTTAACCACCCCCAAACCTAACTACTAATAGCCTACTGTTGTCCAGCAGCCTTACTGATAACATAATTGATTAACACATATTTTATATGTATTATATATATTATTTCAAAAGAGTAAGCTAGAGAAAAGAAAAACATTAAGAAAATTATAAGAGAGAATGCATTTACAGTCCTGTAATGTAAAAAGTCCATGTTTAAGTGGACCCACCCACGTGGTTCAAACCCATGGTAACTGTACATAGAAATGGAACTACAAATATAGGGGAGTGAGTTTGAAATGTCACTTGCCCACAGAAGAACCTGCACCAATCAGCATCCCCCAAAACTGAGCAGGAATGCTCCATTCCCTGGACGCTAACCAACATGGAGTACAGCAAAATGTTTTGGTCCATTAGCACTATGATGAATGAAAAGTAGTAATGATTCATGTCTGTTGGACAACTTTATTGAAAGTTGCTGAGCAGCCCGTCACACTATCTTACATGTTAAAAAAGATTAATTGAGGGGTACCTAGGTGGTTCAGTTGGTTAAGTGTCTGACTCTTGGTTTTGGCTCAGGTCATGATCTCATTGGTTTTGAGCATGAGCTTGCCCTCTGCCCCTCCCCCCACTTGAGCTCTGTCTGTCTTGCTCTAAAATAAATAAGTCTTAAAAAAAAAAAAAAAAGATGAATTGACTTCCAAAAGACCTGGAGGTGGTGCACATGGGGTTTGTGGTTGGATTAGTTCTATGATGCATCAAACCACCATGCACCCAATTTCCTTTTTCCTTCTGCTCCTCAGTTGTTTGCTTGGCCCAGATCCCTGAACCTGCTACTCTTGCAGTGGCAACGGGATTATTCTGACTGCCTGAGACCCATTAGAAGTTTACCCAGAGATGAGCAGGGATTCAGTCCCTTAAAAATCTATTATAAGGGGGATTCCAGGGAAATGGCCACAACATCCACTACAACAACATGTAATTTAAAAGTGATATTAGGGGGGCCTGGGCAGCACAGTCAGTTAAGTGTCCCATCCAACTCTTGGTTTCAGCTCAGGTCATGACCTCAGGGTTGTGAGGTTGAGCCCTGTATCAGGCTCCAAGCTCAGCACGGTGTCTGCCTGAGATTCTCCTTCTCCCTCTGCCCCCCAACCACTTGTGCTCACTCACTCTCTCTAAAATAAATAAAAAAATCTTTTAAAAAATTAAAAATAAAAATGAGGTTGGAGTGCTTTGATCTTAATAGGTCATCTGTATTTCTATGATCTGCATGCATGAATCTCTTTACAAGTTTTCCATTTTGCTAAGCCTTTTACTTATTTATAGAAATTATGGTAAAGGAACTGGTATATGGTAAAGAAATTCTCTTTAAATTGTTAGGAAAACATCATTGTCCTGTGACAGGTATTTTCCCCAATTTATTGGCATCCTTTAGGCTCTGACAGTGGCACCTCCTTAAATTTTGCACCGTAGGCACCTCATCTTACCCAGACCCAGCCTTCTGTCTACGGGACAGAGGAACTTCCTGCAGCTTTTTGTTTACTCCTTACAAAGGAGACATGGTGCCAGAATTAGGCCAGGTTGTGGAGGAGGCAGGGCTGGTTTTTAAGGTCAACCAATGCAGCACCTGATCTCTGATCTTCCCAAGACACCAAAGCTACCTGCTCTGAAAGCAGCTCCTACCAGACTACCCTTCCCAGTCTGAGAGAATCAACATAACTTTAAGTGATTAGTGGGGGAATTTAGGATTCCCTAGTCCTATTCCCCTGTCAAGTATTAGCTGCAGGGTCAGACTCCTAAAGGAAGCTCTTCCCATTCTGCTCCCCATCCACCATGCTCTAGGATTGGGCCTTGATTGTACTGATCATTGGCCTCATCCTCACCACACATATGACCACCCTCTTTCCCATGTGTTTCTGCTTTTTCCATAAGAGGTGGCGTCTATTTCCAAATCTATTGACCTTGAACTCAGCCATATGACTTGATTGAGCCAATGGAGTGTGCAGAAGTCACAGTGTGCCAGTTCCAAGCCTTGGCATCAAGGGGCCAGGCCTATTCCTACTTGAACTCTTGCACTTCTGCCATCACCGTGAGACCACCTCTGGGAAAGCCCATTGATCCCAGCAGGAAGATGGGAGCATATGGATCAGATTTGCCAGCTAAAGTGAACCAGCTCAGCCCAGGCTAGAAGAGCACCCCCGCACCCCGGCCCCCAACTTGCAAACTCCAATAAGATCAGTTATGCCTCAGCTTTGTGTCACCTGAACGAAGTAAAAGCTTCTGCTGTGTGCTGCTGAGGTCTGGGGATTATCTGTTACACAGCATTATTGAAACCATAAGTGACTCACACAGAACCCTACAGAAATCTGTGCAGTCTTTTCCTATTGTATTTACATATTGACGCTCCACTTCAGTTAATAAACTAGCTAGCACATGGAGATCTCACTTTGGGGACATACTTATTTCCAAAAACTAGCACAATGCACAGACACCATCTTAGCCAAATTCACAAGCACTTATTCTGACCTGTGTTAGAATCTTAATAGTCTTTATAAGCTTATATTTTACTTTTAGTAAGGACACAGGATGTTTTAAAATATTGCTCTGCTGCTTTGTTGAAAAAGTGCTGAAAACAGTTTACCCTTAATAGTGGGGGTAAAATACTTTGCCTGGTCATCCTTAATTTCAGAAACGATGGGGACAAGTTAGAGATGACAACTTGGACACATCTATATAGGTCTCTGGCATTCTATAGGACCCCCAAAGACCCCTCTCTGGTTGTTCTTGCCCCCTACCCTGGGGATCGGGAGAGGTTTCTGCTCCTGAAGGAACTGCTTGCCAGGAGACTCTTAAGGGTCTTATGGTCCTGCAAGCTGGATTTTAGGAACAGAATGCTGGTCACGAGTGGGCTCATTTGACCCTATTTGTCACTCTGAGGCAGACCTCCCACAGGAATTACCACCGACAAAATCTTAAAAGTCCACCCTGGGCTTTTAAGACACCAGAGGCAGAGTTCTGTCTGTGCCTGGCCCTTTTGCCGGCCTCCACCCTCTGGCAGGGGTGGAGGGAATCCCTGGTTATAAGAAGAGGAGAGCTTCCCTGAGGGTGGTCCAGGCCACACCCCACACTATGTGGTCCAGCAGCTTACAAGTCCAGGTGGCACACCCCCATCACCACTGGCGGGGTTGGAGGAATGATGGAGTGGGCTGCCCTGGGGCCCTCAACTCTGTGCTCAGACTTGGGCTCTGAGAGTGAGGTGGGCATGACCCCGGAGCACCCTGGCATCTCTCAGGCAGGATTCCTGCGCCCACAAGTCCCACTTAAGTATTGCAGGCCTGCCATGTGAACAAAACACTTGGCAAGTCCTTGGTCAGTGAAGTTAACAGCTGGCCTCGGTGAACAGGGCACTGACAAATAAGAACATTAATTATATAAAGGTTAGAATGTGATGCCTGCAGAGTCGCAGAGTCTAGGGTAGGGCAGTCTGAGGCTTATGGCTTAGAATAGGACAAAGGAAGGTGAACAAAAACTCAAGGGAGTGCACGTACAACCTGGGGACTCCCGGGTAAGATCTCCAGGCAGGAGAAACAGCCAGTGCAAAGACCCAGAACCAGAGGGAGGGTGCAGGAATGACATAGATGGACACCTGGACCCTGCCGGAGGCCCCTAGCCCCAATCCAAGGGCCCAGCTGATGGTCCAGAGAACCTCTGCTCTTTAAGTGCTCTAGAGTGCATGTGGAAATAGGGATCAGTCTTTTAAGACTCATGCTGCTTCCTAGGGTTGCGGCTCCTGATGTCCCGAAATGGGAGCACTTCTGTGGCTGCCTTGTTCAGTGTCCAAGATTATGGCCTCTTCATTGTATTTCAAGAAATGTCATGAGCAAAAAAAAAGAAAAGAAAAGAAAGAAATGCCGTGAGCTGGTGTGCTCGACTACCACCAAGTGTTGATGTTTACTACACCAGCACAGATGAAGAGAGGGACCAGCTGGCCATATGTGGAGGATGCCACACTGATGTGGGATGGATGTCCCATTTCTAGACATAAGTCCCAGGTAGAGTTTTTCGGCTGTGGGCCTTCCTGGTCATTCCATGTCAGCACAGTCCACTGCCAGCCCATGAAGCCCCCAGAAACAGATGGCCAGATGAGTGTCTTCATTGTGATCTATGGGACAGTGAAGTTTGAGGGCTGTCCACCTTTGTTTTGAAACCACTCACCTGGTCACCACCGACAGGTTTCACGGGGCTGCCAGGGGTAGAGAGGGGCTTGCCCTCCACATGATCTGTCATGTGGAGGCAGGCCTCACTTCCCTTGTGGTTGTGCCCAGGGCTGTTGCAGCCCTGTTCTCTACTGAGGTTTACACCTTGCATATGAGCAGTCTATCTGCTGAGTAATTGGCAGTTTTCTGTAAGCTATTTTTTCCCTTGCCCTATAAAAGGATCTAGTTATGAAATCCTGAAGTATAAAAATGCATGGCAATGTTGCCAAGTTAGTGCAGCTGGGACTGGGGGTGGGGGGGTGGTTGGAGGAGTTCACCCATGGCAGCTGGCCCCCCACATGCACAGCAGTTCACACAAATACACGGCATTCCTTAGGGAAATAGCTCATCCTCAGGCTAGAGCAGAAGAGTCAGGCACATACTCTAGCCTTTCCACTCCCACCGGACCCTGTCAGGAGAAAGAATATTCTGGAACTGGATTGCCTTGATCACTTTGTGCCAGTCAGTGAAAAGAAGCCGACTAATCACCTAATTCATCTCCCTCTCCCAGCTGGGAGTAAACAACTAAACAGTAATGGTAAAACCCCAAGAAGGACAGCAGCAGAGATCAGGCAGGGAGCTGAGGTCTCTCCCGCCTTGCCTCCATGGAACCTTGATGGGCAGGAGAAATTCTCTCATTAGATGAAGTGGGGTTTTTGCATTTCCTGTCCTGTGCCCAACAAGAGACTGTGGAACCCTGTCTGGTTCTGAGACATATTCCAGTTAAGGAGCTCCCTGTCCCCTCTGGACACTCAGGCCCCAGTGGTGGTGACACTCTTCCCTCATTTCAGGATTTCCCAGCTACCTGGGAATGTCTCTAGACCAGCAATCTGCTTCCACTGTACCATCCAATACAGACGGAACCAACCACATGTAGCTATTCAGATTTAAATTAATTAAAACAAAATAAAAACCCAGTTCCTCAGTCATATGAGTCACATTCCAGGTGCTCAGGAGTCGCAGGTGGCTAGTGGGACATGCCTGCTCCTGAGGGCTCTGTTGGAAAGCCTGATGACCTCCTATTCTCATCAC